>QNQO01007930.1:0-248218 GCA_003290165.1 Berberis thunbergii
GGAAATTTTAGAAGGCAAAAGAGGGTGCCATATCCAATTCCAGAAATAATCTGGTGTCCCTCTACCACCTAGGATTTTACAAACAGAGCTGATGGAGAATATACCATCATTAGTGGGCATCCAAATTCTAGTGTCTCGATCTCCGTCATCACCTTTCACTATTGTCTTATAAGCCTCTTGAGCGCGTCTTTTCATTTCCGGGGTTAGCATTCTGAAATTATCCCTGCTCAATTGCCGTAAGGAAGGCCACATATCATTATTCTCCGCGTCCCCATTCCTTATAAATAGTTCATCCTTAGCCCATTGTTCTTCAAAAAAAACTGACGCTACCTCTAGTGACCATCCAGGTGGAGTTTTCCACAATGAAATTTTTATGCATCAACAATTCTTTCATGAAAGGTGAGGCCCCAGCTTTAAGCTCCTGCTTTCGAATTGGAACCCCTGGCTTAAAATATTTTTCTTTAAAAAATTAGCCCATAAAGAGTTAGAATGCATCAGATTCCAAAGGGATTTAACTCGAAAAGCTGTAATAGTGTCGGGCAGACTTCGAACATGTAAGCCACCTTCTTCCTTAGTAACACTGATTTTTTGCCACGCAATCCATTTCCGTTTATGTCTCCCTTCATGATCACCCCAAAAGAAATCTGCAAGCAATTTCTGAATAGATTGCAAAATCCTCATAGGAACCACTGTAGCTGCTATAGTGTAAATCGGCATAGACAAAAGAACATGTCGGATCAAAGTCAATCTTCCCCCAGGCGACAGCAGTCGTGATTTCCAGCCCTGAATTCTATTGTGGATCTTATTAATCAAGTCATCATAATAAGAAATTCTGCATCTACCTTGATAAATGGGAACTCCAAGGTACGTGAACGGGGACTGTTTGTAAGAAAAGCCTGTCCATAATCTGATCCTGATAATAATATCGGCACTCACTTTCTCATCTATCATGAAAGAACTTTTTGCCGTATTGATTTTCTCTCCTGAGGCCCGACAGTACCTATCAATAAACTTCATACATCCCGCAATGGATTTTTTCCTACCATTCAAGAAAACCAGTGAGTCATCAGCATATAAGAGGTGAGTAATCGGGGAGGCTGTCATTGGAACATGATAAAAACCAATTTCCCCTCTACGAAAAGCGCGAGAGAGTCCTCTACTTAGAACTTCCGCAGCGATGACAAAGAGCAAGGGGGAGAGAGGGTCGCCTTGTCTAAGACCCCTGGAAGATCTGAAATATCCGTCATACTTGCCTTGCATCAACACCGAAAAACCACATTGAGTTATACAGTTTGAAATCAGGTGACATATTCTATTGTTAAAACCAAATTTACGAAGGACCGCCAATAGATATCCCCATTCAATTATGTCATACGCCTTTTCCATATCCAGCTTGAAAATTACATTGTTGCCAATCACTTTTTTGCCAATCTCCCGCATTAATTCTTGAGCCAAGCCAATGTTCTCTGAGATAAGTCTCCCTTGGACAAAAGCCCCCTGCTCTAAAGAAATAATATTTGGGAGAATCTTCCCCAACCTCAAACTAAGGATTTTACTAAAAATTTTATAAACCACATTGCACAGACTGATAGGTCTAAAATCAGAATAAGATACCAGGCTCGTCAATTTTAGGAATAAGAGCTAAAAAAATTAGAAGAAAAGCTACCTGGCATCGCTTGGCAATCAAAAATTCCGTCGCGGCTTTCCAAATATCCAGACCAATAATGTCCAGCATTTGTGAAAAGAAACCAGCTGTAAACCCGTCCGGGCCCGGTGCACTATCATGAGGAATGCTAAAAGCTGCTTGTCGGACTTCCTCTAAATTCGGAGAATTCATGATTGATTCACAGTCTGCCTCCCTTATCAAAAGCGGGATGCATTCCATGAGTTCTGGATCCTCTTGATAAACACCTGCAGATAGCAAAGTTTCAAAAAAATTATTCGCTTCTAAAATAATATCTCTCGGATCCGTGATTAAATTCCCTGCCCTGTTATGGATTTTTGATATCATTCTCCTTTTTTGCTTGGCTTTGACGGAAGCAAAGAAAAATTTAGTGCATGCATCTCCTTCTTTGAACTCCTTTTCGCCTGATTTTTGTTGCCAATAAATTTCTTCTCTGACCAGAGCCAGCTTGAGTTCAGCTGACATCTATTCAGATTAACCATATCATTTGTATCCCAACCCTGATCTTTGAGTCAGAGGCAAAGAAAGAAGCAGAGGAGCGTGATCCGAGCACACCCGAAGGAGATGATCAACTCGAGAATGCTGCATAAGCAAAGACCATTCAGCATTACCCAAAAAACGATCCAGTCGAGCCCAGGTTCTTGTCATCTCCTCTTTGGTTGTTACACCAAGTAAACTTTGGTCCTTCAAACCCACAATCTGTAAGACCGCAGCTCGAGATACATCTAGCAAATTCTGATGTAGCTAGATGATTATAAGGACGACCGCCTAATTTTTCACCACCGTCAGCAATGACATTGAAGTCGCCGCCAATGATCCAAGCTTCATCCATACCCATTGCAATGTGCTCCATGGCCTCCCATAATGTTCGTCGCTCCTGAACTGAACATTTTGCATATACAAAGGAAGTGAAAAAAACAAAATTGGAAAAAAGGATAGTAATCTTACAATGAAGCAATTGATCGGTGCAGAGTAATATGTCCACTTGTAAGTGATTATCCCAGAAAAGCCATATTTTGCCTCCAACATCCTCATTCGTTGCAAGCAAGGCAGACTCACTTTTCCTGCAATCTCCATGTGCCTTGACGCTTGGATCATCGGCTCCGCAATGGCAAGCATCTTAACATTATTATCTGTAACCAGCTTTTTAATCTGCTACGGGTCGCCCGGTTGCCAACTCCCCGTGCATTCCAGAACATAATATTATCTATCATTAGGGGACACCTGGATTATTCATATTGCGTGTCACTCGCCGGCTCCCCCCGTCGGGTCCCTTCTTTGAACTCTTCTTTTTACCTTTCGTCCTTGCTTCATCAGATTGATGGCCAGCCTCAACCCTGTTATTAGAAGACGTATTTGCATATGATTCATCATCCGACAAAGCATTATTCCCGAGCTCGGTACCTCCGACCTGAATCTGCAATTGTTGTGCATTAACTGTTTCTTCCGGATCTTGAGAGTTGTCGGCATGCATTTTCAGCGGAGGAAAGGTTCCATCTCCCTGCGGCTGTTGCAAAGATTGTGTACTCTGTTTCAGGGTTGATCCCTGCCCTTGCTTTCCTAAATCATCCATTGCATTGGACCCTGTGGGGACAACTGCCTGTGAGTTCATCTGATCCTCTGTTTCAACAAGTTTGGACTGACCTTGGTCCTTCTCGGAACTACTATCGGCCACAAAAGGAACCGTCCATATCGGTGTTGCTTTAGAAAAACCGTCTTCAGACTTTGCTTCTTCACATGGCTCTGTCGGCCTTGCCATTTTGATTTCCGAGGATGTGTAGCCGGCGGCCTTTAAAAGGTCTTGTGTATTTTCAAGTTTCGGCTTTAGTCCCACTTGTGTGTTGAGACGCCATGTTTTTTGCTGCTTGTGGGTTCGTTTCTGCTTCATTACCCTCATCAACTCCGTCCGAGTGTTCTTCCGCAAGGGCCCCGAATTTGTTAAGGGATATCACATTGTCAGAGGCCTCTCCCCTTATCTTCACCTTTGTGTCTTTATCAGGTGTACTATTTATCTCTACTCCTTGCGAATTTTTGGCTCCACTGGTGCCTATGTGGCCATTATCTTTCCTCGCTTTTTTGATCACCGAGACATATACTTGTTTCGGCTCTTGAGACTCTTGCATCCCTTCAACTAAAGTTTGTTTTTTCTTGGACTTAGCACAAAGTGGCAACTCTTTATCAGGAGCTCCCATAGGGGTTGGTTTCGCATTTTTCCTTCCAATCAATTTTCGACAATAATCTTTCTCATGGCCAATTAAGGAGCAATGATCACAGTATTTGAAACCAGGATACTCAATTTTTTGCCAATATCCTCCATATTTTGGGCTCTCAAGCCATATCTTATGTGGGAGAGGTTTAGATACTTCCATCTCTACACACATGCGAGCGACCGTTGGGCGTGCAAAGTATCTCGTGCCATCATCAATCCGAAGAAAGGTGCCGAAGGAGTTTCCAATCGCCTTCATGATTGCCGGGAGAAAAAAAAGCGAAAGGAAGATTTGGAAGTTCAACCCATAAAGGAGCCACTTCCGGGTCCGCCCGTAGACTAAAACCTGGGATGCCAACGAAACATTTTATAACGAACTCCTCTAATCGTAAAAGATTCTTGGATAACACTTTTTTGACCTCATCTTCTGATTGTAAATAAACCATCACATGCCTAGGATCGATAAGCCCCATTATGAAATCTCCGGATATCCCCCAAAAGCGATGAATGGAGTCTCGAATCGAATCCAAAGACGGCCTGAAACTAGAGAACTTCATAACTACAATATGATTAGAAACATGAGACTCACCTCTTGCAACATCCGAATCAGAAAGCCGCAAAGCCGGACTGCCATCCTTTCGAAATGTCGTGGAATCTGTCGGCTTATCGTCCAAGGTATCTGTCATCGCCTTCCCAAGCATCTGCGCGAAGGAAGGCCTAGAAAATTCCTCCGCCTCCTTGCCAGCCGCAGGGACAGCCCCCGTGGCTGGCTGAGACACCGCCATGAGGACAGACTGCTCCAATATCAGGCTATAGCCACTCCCTGGATGGTGAAAATCTAGGAGGAGCTGTTATGAATCAATCAAAAACTCAATCAACACTCTGTCCAAGCAAGTAGCAGATCGATCAATTCGACCACCAAGCAAGGAGATCGATCAAAGTCGAACACCAAGCAGCAAGCAGTGAACAGATGGATCAAAATCGACCACCACACAGTGAGCAAATCGTGCAACAGTTCGATCAATCAAGTCGACATCAAACAGGTCGACACCAAGCAGAGCCGTGAGCAGATCCACCAAGCAAGTCGACACCAAGCAGAGCAGGTCGACACCAAGCAGATCCACCAAGCAGGTCGACACCAAGCAGAGCCGTGAGATGCCAAAACAGAGCCGTGAGCAGCTCTCTGTCGTTGTGAAGTCTCAAGCAGTGAGCAGTCTACAGATCGATGCTCGATTCAGATCGATGCTCTCTCTGTCGCTGTGAAGACAGATCGATACTCTCTCTGTCGCTACTCTCTCTGTCGATACTCTCTCTGTCACAAGACAGATCGATACGCTCTCTGTCGCTGTGAAGACAGATCGATGCTCGATCCAGTGGCGAGAGACGACAGCAGTCTACTGATCGAGAAACAAAGGCGGTCAGGCGGCCGGAAGCACCCAGGGCTGGTGGCGGCGGCTGTTAGGTTTAAGAGACAAATTTGTTCGATTTAAGTAAAATAACCATAACTTGTTCATTTCAAAACATTTTCAAGTGATTCAGTTGTGTTTATTAGATAACTTATAGTACTACAATTTTGGTGTTTTGATGAGCTTGAGAATCAATCTCAATTGAGGGTTTAAATTGGTAAAAAGTTATCATGTTTTTATGTTACTGTTTTTTCAAAAACAGTTTTTTGGATGGTGTGGGTTAGTAGGGAAAAAAATACACGGTGGTGTGGAGTAGTCGTTGCCTATAGGAAATGTTTCGATGGTGTAGCAAGAACACGACCACCTCAGTTTGTATAAAGAATGTAGAAAACACTATTTTTTTACTGTAAATGTTAATCTTGTTGAAAGCCAATTGTAAATGCTGGTGTTTGATCCGAGATCCCAATATGTTTAGTTTGTATATATAGAAATTTTGGGATGTTGGTTATATAATGCAATTAGCTTGTGAATTGGTTTTTTCTTTATACTAGAAGTCAATGCCTTTTGTGAGTATTTGCAATTACATTTTCATTGCTTATAATATTTGCATGCATAGTATATAAAACTAAAACAAGAACATTTCCATTTGCAGATTCGCTTCGCAAAATATTTTATTTTTTTCCTTCAAATTTAAAAAATAAAAATTCTGCCTTTTAATTCCTGTTCAAAACTTCAGCTGCTAGAATGAATAAAAACAGGGGAGAGAGAGTCTTTCCGGTCTAAGATCTCTCAAGAATTTGAAAATAATCCTTGTAAGTGCACTGAAACATAATTGAGTATTAAACGGGTTGTAATATTAGATACTTGATCAATAAAAGTTATTAGAGTGCGGAACAATATTACTGGAACATTTACTTTATGTTGTTGGGGATTTCACTAAGGCTGTAAAGGGTGAAAAGTTAAAGTGTGTCGACCCAGCCTTAGAAAACAGTCAAAGTGAGGATGACCGCATTAAAATCTCCACCCTTTAAAGAAGGCTTCCCCGCATCAACAACTCACTTTGCCTTGCGAATGCTCTAGTGGCTGACCTTATTTTTCTTCATTGTCATGCATTGTGATTTCCACCTGTTTTGCCCTTTCAGTAATTTGCACCCTCTTGCAAGTTCAATTTCAACTTGTTAGCAACACTAGCTAGAATTACCCAAAACATATTATGAATAGGCTATTATGGGGATTATGTCAGTGGTATGATTTTAATGGGTGTTATTGAATGAGTAGGAAATAAAATTCTGAGGATTTGACTTGTTTCAGCTTGTAGATTGATAGAAAGCGTACAAGGTGCCTCTCACCTACAATTCTGTTTATATTTTTTCAGTTCCGATGTTTAGCTTTTGGAGAGTTAATGCTCTATTGTACTTTATCGTTTTGTTAATCATCATGAAGGTCTGAGTCACTGTATTCCATATAACGCAACCTGTCTAAGTTTGATTGTGGGAGGAACTTATCTGCTATGGAGATATGGCGGAGAGAGGATTTCAATTCTCTACTAACAGTACCAGTAGAGTGATCAATAATATCTTGGAGTGTGACATGTTATCCAAATGCAGAAAACATCTAAAGAACCCTCAAAAGTTTTTTTCTTTTCGTGTCTTATCAAAGCCACGAAAATTACTTGAAATGTTAGCTACTGCTTACCAATTGGGAGTGTTAACGAGCTTCAAATCAATGAACAAAGACACAATTGTGAAATGAGACCTCTCCAGCAGTGAGAGAGAGAGAGTGGATGAAGGGAGGATGAACACTCCCTTCACTCCAGCCCTTCATTATACAGTTATTCTTTACTGGGTCAATATCATGAGACTTATTAGAATATGCTCAATTGTACTGTGAAAATGATTTAACTATCATATAAACCCTATCACAAAAACTTAATCTCCACCAATGTAGCACAGTGGAAAGAATGGGATGAATTACTGCATATCTGGACGAGCATGAAGTGAAACACAAGCCATGCAGCGATAACAACACAACAGCAACAATAATAAAAGTGTTCAAAAAACATAAAACGTGCCATTCAGTATCTTATGAAGCTTGAGAAATTGGAGGATGTCATTCAATGGGAGTTCCCCATTGAAACAAATATCACTAACTTGATAACTCCTCGTCAACAAGCTTCATCAGGTGGTGCAACAATTCATCAGTATACTCAAGTTGCCGTTCCCTATCAGCCGATGGCAGAACATGAGGTGATTTTAGAGGTACCAAGTGTTCATGGTGCGTCCATCGAAATTGATGAAATTGGACGATTGATGTAAATAATTGCAAAAGAATACATTATTTTGGGTAAAGTCGTCATGTACCCCTAAGGATTTTGTACATCAATTTGTTTTTACAAGTAATAAAGGTCTGACATCCCAAAGTTGCCTCTCCAAACCGAAGGGTTTTAAAAAAATTAAAAATATATATATAATTGCAAAAACAAAGCCAATGTTTAAATTTTCATTTGTAGAAACTATATTGTTTCCTGCTTCTGCCACTAAATTTTTTTTTCCTATTCATGATCTTAAGAAACAGAGAAATAGAAAGGAAAACTTCATTGTATTGTTTGTTGAAAAAGATACTTAATATAGTACATATACTTCAATTTGCTTGGACGTGGTCGAGTTGCTGGTCGTTTGGTTCCTAGACGTGTCTGCCTGGGATTCTAGTTTTGGGCACTCAACAGGGTTGGCTGTGTTATTTGGTATGATTTTAAGGTTGTTATTGAATGAGTAGGAAATAAAATTCTGAGGATGTGATTGGGGTGGAAGCCTAGCTAGCCCATCTTTTGTTTCAGCTTGTAGATTGATAGAAAGCATACAAGGTGCCTCTCACCTACAATTCTGTTTATATTTTTTCAGTTCCGATATTTAGCTTTTGGAGAGTTAATGCTCTATTGTACTTTATTGTTTTGTTAATCATCATGAAGGTCCGAGTCACTGTATTCCATATAACGCAACCTGTCTAAGGGTTGATTGTGGGAGGAACTTATCTGCTATGGAGATATGGCGGAGAGAGGATTTCAATTCTCTACTAACAGTACCAGTAGAGTGATCAATAATATCTTGGAGTGTGACATGTTATCCAAATGCAGAAAACATCTAAAGAACCCTCAAAAGTTTTTTCTTTTCGTGTCTTATCAAAGCCATGAAAATTACTTGAAATGTTAGCTACTGCTTACCAATTGGGAGTGTTAACGAGCTTCAAATCAATGAACAAAGACACAATTGTGAAATGAGACCTCTCCAGCAGTGAGAGAGAGAGTGGATGAAGGGAGGATGAGCACTCCCTTCACTCCAGCCCTTCATACATTTATTCTTTACTGGGTCAATATCATGAGACTTATTAGAATATGCTCAATTGTACTGTGAAAATGATTTAACTATCATATAAACCCCATCACAAAAACTTAATCTCCACCAATGTAACACAGTGGAAAGAATGGGATGAATTACTGCATATCTGGACGAGCATGAAGTGAAACACAAGCCATGCAGCATTTCGGACATGGAAAGCGTGGACTTGCTGCACAGCATCAGATGGTATTTAGTCCCTTTGTGTGCATTAATATTATCTGCATTACTGAATGCCCTATGCACTGGCCCAATCTAAATACATCCACCCACCATAATAATTAAGTAAAGCTCGCACACAAATGACAGACACCCTCCGTTGCCAATGCTGACTTTTGAAATTTCTCTTCTAATAAGATGATTAATTAGCTATGTTAGTTAGTGTTCAAAGCCAAAAGTTCACCTAAAAGAAGAGGTCAATACAAGAGAGTTATCAGAGTCAATTACAGGAAATCCAGAATTATGACAACTGAAGAATGATGGGAAATCCAAGCCCTATTTCTACCTATTGATGAGACAACTATCTATTCTGGATCTATCAGAAATCAATCGAAATGTATCTGATGGAGTCTACATAGTACGTAGAGCGCCCAACTTAGGTTTCATTCAGTTCCATCGGGGCCAACTCAAGTCTCTTATCCATTGGTCCAATGCCTTGCGAATGCTCTAGTGGCTGACCTTATTATTCTTCGTTGTCATGCATTGTGATTTCCACCTGTTTTTCCCTTTCAGTAATTTGCACCCTCTTGCAAGTTCGATTTCAACCTGTTAGCAACACTAGCTAGAATTACCCAAAACATATTATGAATAGGCTGCAACAAACCGGATGTTGTGGTTTATCATCCACTCCATTTCCCAGTTCTAGTCTCAACATGTTAGCTAGGATACCAATCCTATTTAGTATTTACTTGAGATTCGAATGTCTTAGTTAGAACAATATTCTATATTAGGGAATATTAGTTTGTTTTGAATTAGGAGTTATTGTTTGATTAGAATTAGGTTTGAATTCAATTAAAAAGTATTATTTCTGCTTTCAGCTATAAATACATATAATGTAATAGAATTTAGGCAAGCAATACAAGTTTATTTTAGTTTATTGGTGGCTGATCCCCAATTAAAAGATCTAGGTGGTTTGATCTCTAATCAAAAGGTCAAGGTCTCTATTACAACATGAATTGTATTCTACTGGTTCAAAACGTTAAAAAGATCAAATCATGAGACGAGAGAAGATATAGTATTAGATTGAATATTTAAGAAATATTAGCCATAAGAACCCAAAGCTTCCAATAATATTTATTATTTTCCTATTTTGTCTCTCACAAATGAATATCCCTTTGTTTCTCTTAGACAATTCTTATATATAAAATAAGGAATCATATGCTTTCTCATTATCTGTGAGTCTCGGACATAAACGTTTGATCATTCTGTATCGTTAAAAACTGTTATGATATGACCAAGGAAGACAATTCAAAACACTCATGTGTTAGATCATTTCCAACAGAAATTCTAAATGGCGAGGAACCCAGCGAGGGAGGGATGGGCAACCTTCCATCCCCCTTAGGATTCGTGCCTTCCATCACCTGAACGTATCCCGAGGGGGTGGAGGGTTGCACCCCCTCCCTCGCTGGTTTCCTCACCATTTAGACTGACTCCATTTCCAATGCGGCTCAAA
This sequence comes from Berberis thunbergii, assembly GCA_003290165.1. Taxonomy (NCBI): domain Eukaryota; kingdom Viridiplantae; phylum Streptophyta; class Magnoliopsida; order Ranunculales; family Berberidaceae; genus Berberis; species Berberis thunbergii. Next base: position 10,361 of record QNQO01007930.1, read on the forward strand.
ACACATGGTCAACATGTCGGGGAGTTTGACACAGTTTTGTAATTTGTTTTGTTTTATTATTATTATTTTTTAAATAGGTACAAATAACCAAAGGGGGAGTGTTCAACCAATAAGAAATCAATACTTTTGGAGTTAAATGTAGGATGAAATATATGTATTATCTATCTTGACCTGTGATGTGTAGGATACATGACCCACATTTGAGTTATTTAATTCGTGGCTGTTTATATAGTATGCATCATGATGTATTTTGATGCTTAGAGTTTTTTTTTTAATATAAGTTATAAAAACTGAAATCTATCTTACAATTTAGATAGGTCTTTTTGTTTGTCCTACGTGGAACTTAAGTGAAATTATTTGAAGCCCGATGCTTTCCTCTTACTCTCGACGTCTCCCTCTTCTCCATCTTCTTCTTCTCCACAGGGCTATCTTTTTCCTTTCTCACTCCCATAGAGATCCTTCATCCCTCTCAAAGTCAACATGAATCACTCCCATTGGCCGTGGCAAACACTCGGTAACCTCTCTCTATCTCTTTCTCAGTCGCTCTCTTCGTTCTTTCTTGGATTTCAATTAGGGTTTCACTCTGCTCTAATATGATCGATGAATCCATCCAGACGGTCTACAAAGTAAGAAAGAAGAAGACGATCGAGTACTTCGCATGCAAGAGCGTCGACAAATCGCAGATTATGGAGTTTTTTCATAATTGCATCAAGTTAGCAAGTGAAAATGTGAGAAATTTATGGTTTTAGTTGTTTTAAGAAATACCCATTTGTTTGATTGTTGTTTTGATGAATTGTATGGTGGTCTTCACCATTTCGCCTTCTCTAATCTGTCACAGTTGAGACTTCAATTGAGAATTACAGGGAAAAAGAAAGTAACAATTGTATTGATAAATTGGTAAAATAAGGAAGCAGATCTCTGACTCTATTAAATCCAGAGACCCCAACTTATTTTCTACATACATGCATATCCCTACTACTCTGTTCTTTCTATATTTAAGGCCTGGCCTCTAACAAACTTTCGAATTCTCTATTAACTGATTGCTACGTGGATGTTTCTACTCCACTCACTATACGTAACTGAATTAGAAAACAAAATTTCATTCAAATATTGACGCCCAACTTTCGCGCCAAAACTTTCAGCTATGTTTTCCCGCGTAGAGTTGCCTTCTAGAATTCTCCAGTCGTGACATTACCTCCTGCCCTGCAATGTCCTTGTCCTCAAGGACGGAAATGAGGAAAAGAAGAGGCAATATAGGACCAATATTCCCAGGTTGTGTCTTCCTTTGAAGCATTCGACTAGTGGATCAAAACCTGTGTCACAGCTTTGTTGTTGCGGGGAATCTTCCTTCGTGCTAAGATGGCGAAGGGTTCCACTTTGAATTTTCCTTGGGTATCAACCAGTGGAAGATGAGGGGAGATGGAGATGGCCGAGCCCACTCTTTTTTTTTAGTTGGGAAACATGGAAGACTGGATGTATTTTGGAATGGGCAGGCAATTGTAATCTGTATGCTATGGTTCCAATTTTGTCAAGCACTTGAAATGGACCGTAGAATCGAGCTGACAACTCGAGATTCTTCCGTAGATTCACTGATGTTTGTCGATAAGGTTGTAGCCTGAGGTAGACCCAATCACCAATTGCAAAGCATCTATCAGTTCTTCGCCTATCTGCATATAGCTTCATTATCTCTTGCGCACGGTGGAGCTTCTCCTTGATCAGCTGGAGCATTTTGTCACGCCCCGATTTTCGAAGGAAACGAAAATCTCAAAAGCCACGTAGGATTATCCGTTTCCCCCAAAACTCAGGACGTGAGAATTCAATAATAACAGAAACAAATAGTAGCATGAACTAAACATCTAAAACGAATAAAAAGTCTAACCCAGAGAAGACTGGCATGGCTAGCTCACTAGCGAAACTCCAGTAATGTAGCTCAAAATCTCTAAACCTGAAAGGCTAATCGGCTACATTCCAAAAGGAATGTACCCAAGAAGCAAAAACTCACTCGGGTCAGCAATAAAGCTGGTGTGAGAAATCTTCATCCAAAAATTCAATAAATCCACACGTGACAACATTAAAATAAACCAAACAATACATAACCACACCATCAGGTAGTTCCTCAATGAGGCAATGGTGTTGTCATGCTAATAAATAAATATGCATTCTTAATTACTAATAAATAAAATTTATGAGTTATCACTCCTCATAAATCCAACAACAATACAATTCACTCATATTAGACTATTATTGAAATATTAAACAAAACACATTTTCTACCCTTAGGAAGACATGTAGTTCTCATTCAATGGTTGAATGAGCATTTAGTTTCTTCCTTTAAGGTAATCATGCACGTACACAAATAAATCTCGCTACTTTTCCACAATCGCATCTCCTCCTGTGCCGAACACACCTCACCCAAGTGTGCCTCCCTTGCCTTCGAAACCACTCGGAGCGTACATGTTCCAAGTGGGGTGCCACCTCAAGGAACATGTCATCTCACCCGAAGTTCGATCCATGGCAAGCATTCTTCCTAAATCTACACGTACAACCGAACACACATGGAACGGTGCACCGAACACACCTCACCCAAGTGTGCCGCCCTTGCCATCGAAACCATTCGGAGCGTACATGTTCCAAGTGGGGTGCCACCTCGAGGAACATGTCATTTCACTCGAAGGTCGATCACTGGCAAGTACACTGATATGCAAGCAAGTCTGCATACCCAATAATATCACAAGTATACAAGCAAGTCTGTATACAAAATTTCTTTTCTTTTCACATTTTTTTTTTCGGAGTTGTGGAAAAGAGCATAAAAATAAATAAATCCTCAAAACTCTTTATGGTGACGCTTTGTCAACCATAAATAAATCAATCACAATATCCACCATTCTTTTGGGGAACAAGCAATATTTTCATAAATACATTTCTATAATACAACAGAGATCAAACTCATTCAATATAAGGATACTCCTTAGCAAGACAATTTATATCATAATCAAACACTCACATTCACCCAAATGCAGTAACATATATATGTATATATATATATATATTTTTTTTTCTGGCCCTTAACCTGTAAATGACCACTATGAAACCACCAACATTTTACATAACAATCAAATTTAATCCTATATCATATACAAAATTGCATAACAACACAAGTACTCCAATTCATCTGTCTACTAACAGTAGCAACAACTAAACTGATTGTTAGTGAACATAATAGTTTATAGTGTTCATTGACATATCAACATAAAACATGAGGCGTAAGAGATGATTACATACTAACTGAGAACACTTAAATTGGCATAGTTTAAAAGGTGCACTGCATCATTTATAGTATAAACAAACTGCCCAACCTAAGGACACAAAATGCCTTTCTTAATGGCCCAAAAACCCATTATTTGTGAAACCCAAGATTTCCAGTGTCACTTGAAGTACTTGAATTGAATGGAGGAATTAAAGGATATGCTCTATCATGAAGACTTAAGTTCCAATTTCAGAAACAAAACAATGAACAATTCCATGTAATTGAATTCAGTAAATGACACCCATTTAACAACTTTAGAGCATGGTAACAATCTCATAAAAATACTATTCCACTAACATGCCCTTAACACCTATAATTACTACTGAATGAAAACGATCTCCTCAACTGATTCAGCCTACTATGTAATTCTAACTTGAACACAAAATCAACTCTTGCGAGCAATCCAGTTCCTATTGCAAATTTACTATAATTGCATACTTAACATCACCAAAAAAAAAAACCCCAAATCCAATATCTCTAAAAATAATTGAAACAAACAGAGAATTTGAAATCAATCGTAAAAAAAAACGTAAGAGCAATGTTTACCAACTTAAACAAATAAACCCATTTCATAATTTGCAGAAACAAAAGGTGGGTTCGAAAGCTTAGTTGATGCAATGAAATCACAGTAAAAGTGAAGGAGATGAAGAAACTCACTGTAAAGATGAAGGGGATGGAGAAACTCAAATTTCAAACAGCCTTTTCAAATGAACCCAGAGAAGAAACAAAACAGCTTTTTCAAATGAACCCAAAACCCCCAATTTTTTTATCCATCCAAACTTCCCTAAGATGACAATACCAGTCACAACATCAAACCCCTAAACACACTAAATCGCCAGTAAGCCATCAAACACACCAAAATCAACAAACAAAGATATGGGTATTTCAAAAAGAGGAACTCATAAAAAGAATGAAAGAAGACTCACTATCGTCTCTGAAAACCAGACTCAATCAAAGACACCATCGCATGCTCCCTGCTGCGGCATGCATCCTCATCATCCGAAGCTCGCCCGTCTTCCTCAGGCTGAAGATCATTCACTCAACACATCTCAGATCCTTCTTTTTCACCCACAACAACAACATCATCATTATCCAAACAAAAACAAAAACAAAATGTTGTCTACTTCACAGATTCACACCTCAAGTTGCCCAAATAACCAATGTCTTTGATTTTCTGCATAATGGCCGCCATTGTTGAAGCTTGCTTCGCCTTCATTAGGAGATCGTGTTGGTCCAAGAATCATGTTGTTAAAATACCGCATGTTTTCCTTAGAAGGTGAAACACTGATTCCCGGAGCTGGTTCGTCGAGGGAGATGGTTGTTCGCCATTAGCAATCTGTCCAACATCTTGACGAGCGGACCGACTCAGCTCAGCAGATCGCACGGATCGATTGATAAGTGGAGATCAGAGTGAGGACTGAGTACAACGATTCGAGCACCTCTCCTGCTCGGCCCTTTCTCCCACCATTGAAGAGCAGAATAGAGAGAGAGCGGCGAAGAGGAAGATGGAAGGTTGTCTGGCAGCCTCTTTCCGCCGCTCTTCCTCCAATTGAACCCTCTGTTTTTCCTCCTCTCTGGCAACCTTTTAGTCATCGAAAAAGAAAATAGAATGAAGGAGAAAAGAAAAGAGAAAAAGAAATGAAGAAATAGGGTTACTCTTTATAAGATGGGTGGCTATTCGCCCCCCCACCGTACTTTCGAATACACCCATTCTCTATCACAAAATAAAACCCTAATCATTAGTTAAATAAAAGCCCAAAACCAAGCTCAAATACAATTAACTAACAATCCATCAACATTAGGGTTTACAAAAGAAATTTTTTTATATTTATTTAATTAGGCGGGTATTACAATATATACAACTCAAAAGAATCTCGTCCCGAGATTCGGTAGAGGAAGGTAAGTAGGAAATTAATTCTTAAATAAACAAACTACACATCACATGGATAAACAAATAGCTCATACGTATGCTCATAACTTAATGAAGACAATCACACAAAAATATAAATATTTTCAGTAAGTAGAAAAATTACGGGGTGCTACACATTTGTTCTCTCTATTCTAAATATTGTTGAACATCAGTCACAACTAAGGATGTAATTGGGGGCAAAGCCAACAATGGTGGAGAGTAGTCGTAAAGAGCATGGAATGGTGTGGACTATAGGCTTGTATGGAATGTTGTGTTAAACCAGTGATCTGCTAAATAGAGCCATTTGGCCTAGTGAGAAGGTGTTTCACCTGTCATACAACGTAAGTATGTCTCTAAGCAGGAATTGGTCCGTTCGGTTTGTCCATCTGTTTGCGGGTGGTATGCTGTGCTCAAGGACAAGGTTGTTCCTAATGCGCCGAAGAGATCCTGCCAGAAAGCACTCATGGAAATTTTATCTCTATTAGACACAACTGAGGAAGGTAAACCGTGTAGTTTGTACACATTTTGTAAGAACTCGTCAGCGACTTTTGAAGTTGTAAAGGAGTGGCTAAGAGCAATAAAATGGTTGTATTTGGTCAGGCGATCGACCACCACTAAAATGACTGATTTGTGCTGTGAGAGAGGTAAACCTTCGATGAAATCCATTGTTATGTGTTGCCATGCCTGACTAGGAATTGGCAGAGGCTGTAAGAGGCCCCATACATAGTTTGTTCACTTTTGTTGTGTTGGCAAACATCACAGTGTGTAATTAAGGTAATCAAGTTTGTCTTCATGCCCTTCCAGTAGAAATACTGAGCCAATTTATTATAAGATGCTTGAATTCCCGAATGTCCACCTAAGGGGGAGTTGTGAAAGGCTTGCAATATCTGTGATCTCAGTGAACCAGCTGCCCCAATATACAACCTGTTGTTTTTCCTTAGCAGCCCATGAGTGAGAGAATACTTGGGAATATAAGTAGGGTTGATGACCAACTGTGGAATGAGAGCTTGAGCCGTAGGATCACCTGTGTAGCTCTCTAGTACCTCACTGAACCACTGTGTTGTAACACTAGTCAGGGCATGGAGCTGTCCTGTTTCTGCAGTAAACCGAGACAGTGCATCTGCTGCTTTATTCTCACTGCCCTTCTTGTATTAGATCTCGTAGTCATACCCCAACAACTTAGATAGCCACTTTTGTTGGAGGATGGTGGTTACCTTTTGTGAAAGAAGGTGGCGGATGCTTTGATGGTCCGTAAGGATGAAGAACCTAGATCCAAGGAGATATGACCTCCATTTGTGGACTGATAGCACAATAGCAAAGAGTTCCTTCTCGTAAGTTGATAGGGCCTGATTTTTTGGACCCAAAGCCTTGCTAAAAAAATGCAATTGGCCTGCCTTTTTGTGCTAGCACTGCCCCCACACCTCTTGAGCATGCATCGGTTTCTAAAGTGAATGGAACTGTGAAGTCAGGTAGAGGTAGAACTGGTGCGGTGCTCGTAGTTGTTTTCAGTGTCTGGAATGCTTATTGGGCTGCCTCATTCCAAATGAAGTTGTTCTTTTTGAGCAAGTCTGTGAGTGGCTGAGAAATCAGTCCATAATGGCGGATGAACTTCCTGTAGTAACTCGTAAGCTCGAGGAATCATCGTAGTTGTTTGAGTGTCTTTGGAATAGGCCATTTTGTCATTGCTGATATCTTTTCCGGGTCTGCCTCTACTCCTTGTTGGCTGATAATATGGCCTAAATAATCCAGTTTTGGTTGGATGAAGGAGCATTTTGATAGTTTAGCATACAAGTGGTGTTTTCGTAGGATTGAGAGTGTGGTTTGGAGATGAGCGAAGTGAGTCTGAAATGAGGGACTATAGACAAGGATGTCGTCAAAAAACAATAGGATGAATTTCCTTAGATATGGTTGAAAATTTTGATTCATCAAGGCTTGAAAGGTCGCTGGTGCATTGGTTAACCCAAATGGCATAACTTTGAATTCAAAATGCCCATGGTGGGTTTTGAATGTTGTTTTTATGGATGTCTGGAGGGTGTACAAGTATTTGGTGGTATCCGGATCAGAGATCTAATTTGGAAAACACCGTAGCTCCATGTAGTTCATCCAAAAATTCATCTATTAATGGCATAGGAAACTTATCCTTGATGGTTATCTCATTTAGCCTCCTGTAATCAACACAGAATCTCCAAGAACCATCCTTTTTGTTTACTAGGAGTACGGGGGCAGCAACGGGCAGTGAGAGTATTGGATAAGATCAGCTTGAAGCATATCTTGTATAAGTTGTTCTGCAACTGTTTTTTGCATATAAGGGATCTTGTAGGGGTGTTGGGAAGGGGGTGAAGAGTTTGGTTTAAGTTGTATCTTGTGGTCTAAGGGTCTAATGGGTGGTAGTTGCTTAGGAATTTGGAAGACATCTTGGAAGTAAGTCAATATTTGAGTTAACTTTGGGTGTGATATAGGCTCTTTAGTGATTTATTCTGTGATGGAGAATAGCTGCCCAATAAAACAGGTGGAGTTTTTCTTGATGAATCTGGATACACTCTTGGCTTCCATGAGGTGAAGGGACCCTTCATTTGTGACTCCCTGTAAGGTTACAGGACTCCCATTAATTGTCAAGGTTATCTGAAACTTCTTGAGATTAATTATGATGTCCCCATAAGGTTTCAACCAGTCAGCCCCTAGTACCCTATCGTAGCCACCTAAGGGTAGAACCCTTACTGTTCCTTCAAACCCCAAATTCTACATAGTCCATTGGAGGTTTGTACAAATAGCATTACTTGTCAATTGTTGACCGTTGGCAACCTTGATCTGTGGAGTCAGTTGAGTTGGCCAGTTGGTTTCACTTGCAACTTTAGGATCTATAAACGAGTGCGTGCTTCCAGTGTCCACCAAAATGGAAATGATTCTCTTCTTTATTTTCCCTTTTAGTAGGATAGTATTCACAACGAAACTCCCATGTATAGCGTGTAATGAAACTTCCATTCAGTGTCTATTTCTTGCATCAGATCCTCAGTGTCAGCCATGTTTTCAGTTTCTTCCTCAGCCAATTCTTCTTCAGGCACTATTAGATATAGGTGTTGTTGTTACATATGTGTCCTTGTCTGTACTGCTCATCACAGTGGTAGCACATGCCTCTTTCTCTCCTCGACCTCATTTGAGCTTGAGTCATTCGTTTGATGGGTGGTACGTATGGAGTTACAGGAGCCTTGTTAGTGTTTTGGTCGTAGCTGGATGTGAATGGCTTGGATTGGTGGTTGGTTTGATTGTTGGAGGGATTGGTACTATGTGACTGGAATTTTGTGATGGAATGTGAATTTGTACTTGGGACTCCATGCCTAGGTTAAATAGAATAATAATTGTAACTCCTGGTGGTTGTCTGTTGTTTTCCCATCGAAGACTCTTGCATCCGAGCTAGAGTAAATGCTTGAATGACTGTGGTTGGCTTGAACATCTGGACCAAGGCCTTTATGTCTGGTTTCAGCCCACTCAAAAAACTCATCACAAAGTAGGCAGAGTCTAAGTGTTTATTGTGGTGTATCATCAAGGACTTGAGCTCCTCGAAACGGTCATAATACTCCTCTACTGTTGTCTCGTGTTTCAATTTATTGAAGGTTCCTACAAAGTTCTCGGACACTGTGTCACGCCCCGATTTTCGAGCAACATAAATAAATAGATTGTCCAAAAACCAAGACATGACAGGAACACATAAAAATGGTACAGTCATGCCTTGGTTTTTGGACAATCTTTTATTTATGTTGTTCGAAAATCGGGGCGTGACATTTTTGGTATCAGAGCATTTGGTTAGCCTAGATCTAGGTGATCCTCAGAATGTGGATATGGGAGAGTAATAGTGTAACTGCCTAGAGATAAAGTGACAAGGGTGAACCTTGAACTTTTAATATTGTTTCTTTTTCTTCGTGAATCTCGAGATGAGATTTCTGTGACTAACTTATTTTAATGTCAATAGTGGATGACATTATTTCGTGTCATTTTCTTGTAGTATTTTGTTATCCTCAATCTTTAGTTAACCCTTTTCGCGAATCTCGGGACGAGGTTCTTTTGAGTTGTATATATTGTAACACCACTACTTTTTCCATGACAATAAAAATTTATGCGACTAAAATTCAATTGAAAATTTTTATTTTAAAAATCTTCTTTCGTTTGACAAGTTGTGTTTTTTTGAAATTCGCTTAACTTTCTTTCCTCTACCGAATCTCGGGACGAGATTCTTTTGAGCTGCATTACTAGAGTTCCGCTAGTGAGCTAGCCACGCCAGTCTTCTCCGGGTTAGATTTTATTTGTTTCAGATGTTTAGTTCATGCTGCTATTTGTTTCTGTTATTATTGAATTCTCACATCCTGAGTCGATTTTCGAAGGAAACGAAAATCCTAAAAATTCCATGTAGGATTATCCGTTTCCCCCCAAAACTCAGGACGTGAGAATTCAATAATAACATAAACAAATAGCAGCATGAACTAAACATCTTAAACAAATAAAATCTAACCCGGAGAAGACTGGCGTGGCTAGCTCACTATTGGAACTCCAGTAATGCAGCTCAAAAGAATCTCGTCTCGAGATTCGGTAAAGGAAAGAAAGTTAAGCGAATTTCAAAAAAATGCAACTTGTCAAACGAAAGAAGATTTTTTAAAATAAAATTTTTCAATTGAATTTTAGTCGCATAAATTTTTATTGTCATGGAAAAAGTAGTGGTGTTACACACTGATTCTTCAAAACGTTCACAAAGGTCTTGGGTGAAGTTAATCCACTTGAGACTTTCGTTACACATCTGGTAGTCGAGGAACCATACTTTAGCTTTTCCTTGCAGATGGATCGAAGCTACTGCCACCTTAATTTCATCTCCCATTTGATAGAACTCAAAGTATCTTTCACACTTCTTTAACCAAGATCGAGGGTTCATTCCATCAAAATGAGGAAATTCTAACTTAGGAAGTCTTGAAAACATACCTGGATTCTCCATCTGAGTGTGGAGAATGTTTCCCCTGGGGGCTTCTCTAGATCCACTGATTTGTGAACTAGAGGCTGTGTTTCCTTCAATATTTCCTGCATCTGGGCCCGAGTTCGACATTTGGAGCAGTTGTTCCATCTTTGCTAACATTCTCTGACCTTGAGATTCATTTGCCATGGACACTCTCTTCATTTCTGCTTTCATGATCTCCATTTGCTCGACGGTTTCCATCAGACTCTTCTTTGTTTCCTTAATCATAGCTTCCATTTCTTTCGATCTTGTTTCCATAATTTGCTTCTCCACAGAGATCGCAAGCTTGCTCTGATACCAAATGTCACAGTTGAGACTTCAATTGAGAATTACAGGGAAAAAGAAAGTAACAATTGTATTGATAAACTGATAAGATAAGGAAGCAAATATCTGACTATTGAATCCAGAGACCCCAACTCATTCTCTACATACAAGCATATCCCTACTACTATGTTCTTCCTCTATTTAAGGCATGGCCTTTAACAAACTTTTGAATTCTCTATTAACTGATTGCTATGTGGTTGTTTCTACTCCACTCACTATACGTAACTGAATTACAAAACAAAATTTCATTCAAATATTGGCGCCCAACTTTCGTGCCAAAACTTTCAGCTCTGTTTTCCCGCGTAGAATTGCCTTCCAGAATTCTCCAATCATGACATAATCACCTTTGCAACCCGATCCAAGCAGGAAGCATATACAACACATATGTTATACCCCACGACAACGCAGTTTACAAAGTTGTTCTCTGTTCTTCAGCTGGTCTCTACGACCCCTTTGGTGATCCAAAGCAGCTTGGGGGTGCTGACCTTTACTGCACTTTGTTTGTTGCTTGCCTTTCACAGTACACTTCCGAATAAACCCTTTGCACTGTGAACTCCCCTTCACTTGGTTGTGTGTTGGTTTGGTTGATTGATTAAGTGATTGATCAATATTTTTTTTTCAATGCCATGTTCTTGAATCTGTATTGTACTAGGGCATCTAGGGCTGAGGCTTGAGTGCATGATTTAACAACACTGTGATGTAGCTTAAGAGAGAACTCCCTTTAACAATTCAAAGAGGGTTGTGTTCATGAACAACTCGTGTTAATAAGTTTTGGCTTAGATATCATGTTCATGAACAATTCAAAGAGGGTTGTGTTCATGAACAGAGTCGTGAAGATAGAATGAGGTAGTGCCAACGGCACGGGTATTACACTAGTATATTATAAGATTTGACGATCGTCGTGGCCCTAGTTGTGTTGAACCGAAAAATATTTTACTTTATTTTGTCTTCAGTATCAACTTTATTTTCACTTTTAAACCCATAGCTGGTGTGTGTTCACTTTGATGGATATAGTTTTCAAAACATGAAGAGAAATGGAAGCGATGTGGATGCGGCCATCGTATGGCAGTCCCCTGCCAACCCACCCGAGCGCCACGACAACATCTTCTGCAATGGTAACTAATCTCTTCTTTACTCTTAGAGGGGTGTATTGTATATGGATTGTTATGGAATTGATAAATAATTTGAAAAGTCCACGGACTCTTTAAATTGTCCACGGACTTCTGCTGATTTCTTAAATCCATAAACTTTTGCTACAGACTTTCTAGAGATTTATGAAAACCCACTGACTTTGTATGAATGACTTTTACAGATTTCTAATTAAAAAAGAAGTTGTTAAATAGTGATGAAACAAAAAAACGTCCGCATATAATTAACAAAAGTGAGAGATACATGTGCTAAAAAAAACTAGAAAATAAAAGGTCGTTAATTAGCATCTTTAAAATAAGAAGTAAACGTCCATAAAATTGTATTCTGATCATTCTTCTCCTTTATGATCATGGTCACTTTCTTCATTATCATTGTTAGCAACGTTGACATTTGCTTGATCACCGCTCCACCTTGATTATATTCATTTTGATTACACTGTTATCATAAATGTGCGGAAACCTCTTGGATCATTGATTTGGGTTTTTCCCTGTGGGTTGTGTCATAATTAATTTTGTTCATCGAAGTAGTCTTCGAGCAACCTTGTCTTAATGTATAGTTATTCAAACAAAAGTCAAAAGAATGTCATGATAGCCATTAAGACAGTACTGACGTGTACTTTGCAACTAGAAAAAACATTCTGCTGCATTTTACACTGTAATTTTTCATATAGCCCTTGTCCACCAAACATCTCCCTTCAATCATATACTATTTGTACGTGCAGATTGATCCTTAGTATGTAGATCCACGTCCATTAGTGGACGGAAACTCTTGGATGTATATCACAACAAAAGCATGATTTCTCTCTAAGTTTCTACCATTTAAGCTTCTGTTCAAGCCCTTTGGTGCCTACGTTGTGCACTTATGAACATTTTATTTCTTTTCTCATTTAAGGAGTATGTAAATTTGAGACGTCCAGATATTTGATTTTGTGTGTCTTTTCCATCTTAGCTAAACTTGTACCCTTAAACAGCATCAGAAAAGTTATGGCTTCAAAGGGGTTGGAAATTCCAATGAGGAAGTGTTTACTTTGAAAGTTTAAGGTTTTCATTGTCAAATGGGGTGAGGAAGGGTTTTCATTGCCTGTGGGTCTCTTACTATTTCTCAAAGCAAGTGTGTGTGAAGACGTTAAACCCTAACACCCTAATTTAATCCAAACCCTAACCCAAAATCAACAACGATACAACGATGAACACTTATGCAAAGATAGAAAAAGAATCGAGAAAACAAGAGGATGAGAATCAACCTCTTCGCGGCTGACACAGGGAAGAACTTTGGGAGATTTTTTTTCACGTTGAAATCTTTGATATGGAGACTGTGAAACTATTTAACTTTATTATTTATAACTAACACTACAAAGTTCATGAGAATCCATGATTTTTCAAATCCATAAATATGAATGATATTTTAAATACCCTAAAACTTTTGTGGACTTTCTGAAATCCATATTGAATACCCCTAGACTTTTTGGATTTCATAAAGACTTTTTAAAATCCTGATTGAATATCCCTAGACTTTTTTGGACTTTTTAAAATCCAAATTGAATACACTTGGATTTTCAGAATCCATTAAATTTATTAAATCAAAATTGATTTTCAGAATCCATGAAATTGAATACCCCGTTAATCTCAACACTCTCTCGCTTCATTTTCTTCTTCACAAATTTTGAAATTTGGCGGGAATTCTGCTGCAGGTAGGCGCCATGTCAGACCTTACTACTTCGAGTTCATCTCTCATGTGAGTTCACTTCACATCAACCGATCTCTCCTTTCTCTCTCTCACACATTGCTTCATCGTTCGGTTTCTTTTTAAACCCCCTTTTTTATGCAAAACCCTAATTTAGTTTCTGGAGTTATTTAATTCGTTTGTTTTTCTTTGGTAGGTTAAGAATCGATGGGCCGGGAAGACTATTGTCGATTTGTTTGCCGAAGAATTCAAAGGAAGACCATATGAGTATTATGTATGTATATGAATTGAATTTTTATATTTCATTCTGTATATTATTGCACATTTGGGGATTTTGTGTGGTTTTGGATTAATTGATTCTGTTGAATTTGATTAGGTTAGTGCTGTGAAAAGCGGACGGATACAAGTTGATGGACAAGAAGTTTCGGTTTCGTAATAGTTAAATCATCACAAAAGATAAGCCACTTCTTGCACAGGTTTGTTTCTAACAATATTTCAATACTGACATTGCAGTGGTAAACTATTGAGGGTATATTTCTGTTTACTAGTTAAAAAAAAAAATGGCTGGCTTGTTGGAAAAACTTAATCGAAATGCATAAATGATGGTCAACAATAGAAGCAAAATATAAATGAAAACAAAGAAATAATGTACTGGGTATTGTATTTTATTACCCTTTACAAATCGAATTAGGATGTGGGGGTACTATGAGATGGTCTGTTTTACTACCTAACAACACCCTTTGGAGATGGACTATCATAATCCATCCTTGGGTGGATTAGAGGAATTAATGCAAAAGAAAAGAAAATTTACATAATCTGAATTTGTGATGCAAGAGGGGTTAATGCTGGAGAAAGACAAGTCTAGTCGTCAACATTCATAGAATTATAACTTATAATTCTGCCGCCTTTCGTCAGAAACCTGGTGTGCATACATGGTTAAATTGTTGATTTGATAAAGTCTGATATGGGTTTGGAAACGAGCTCAGCAATGGGGATTTCCGACGATGTAGTCTATGTTTATTCATGTTTGTTTTCGGGATAGAGGTCAGGTTGGGCCGTCTTGCATCCGGGATGTGGTTTCCCTACTAATTCCATTTTGAATAGCCTCTTATATCTAGTTTTAGGTGCATTTTTCTTTCTGTTTGGACCTTTACAGTTCTTTGGTTAAATTTGCAATGTTAAATAATGTTGCAGGGTTTCTTGAACTGGAAGTTCTTATTTATGAATCTCTTAACCCAACGGTGTAGGCATGAACCACCAGTTATGGCATGGGATGTATCAGTCCTGCAGAAAGAACCTGATGTCGTAATTGTTTGTAAGCCGGCATCAGTTCCGGTAAGCAGACAACATCGGTAATTGTTATATTTTAAAAGATATTTCAAGTTATTTTTTATTGCTTGCGCCTTCCCAAAGTTTCTCAGTAATAGGTACATGATCTTATCATACTATTGATGTAAATGGGTTTTAAACAACATAAACATTAACTGAGTTATAAGATACTTAATCAATAAATTCTATTAGAGAGCATAACAACATTATTGGAACATTTACTTTATGTTGTCGGGGGTTTCACCAAGCTTGTAAAGGGTCAATTTTTGAAAGTGCTTCGACCCAGGCTTAGAACACACAGTCAAGGTGAGGATGACCGCATTATAATCTCCACCCTTTAAAGAAGGCTTTGCCGCATCAACACCTCGTTTTGCCTTGCCAATGCTCTAGTGGCTGACCTTGTTGCCCCTCCTCTGACAGCGTAACATTTACCGCCTACTTTTTCTTCATTGTCATGCATTGTGATTTCCACCTGTTTTGCTCTGTTAGTAATTTGCACCCTTTGCAAGTTCGATTTCAACCTGTTAGCAACACTAGCTAGAATTGCCCAAAACAGATTATGATTAGGTTGCAGTAAACCGGATGTTGTGGTTTATCATCCACTCCATTTCACAGGTCTAGGCTCAACAACATGAACTGTATCCTACTGGTTCAAAACGTCGAAGAGATCAAGTCATGTGATGAGAGAAGATATAGTATTAGATTGAATAATTAAGAAATATTAGCTATAAGAACCCCAGAGCTTCCATTAATATTCTTTTCCTATTTTCTCTCTCACCATTGAAGATCCCTTTGTTTCTTTTAGACAAATCTTATATGTAAATAAGGGATCATATGCATTCTCATTATCTGTGTAGTTTTGGATATAATGTTTGATCATTCTGTATCGTTAAAAACTATTATAATATGACCAAGGAAGACAATACGAAAAATTCGTCGTGTCAGTGTTGGATACATTTCCAATGCGATTCAAACACATGGTCTACGTGTCGGGGGAGTTTGAGTGAGAGTTGGACACAGTTTGTAATCTGTTTTGTTTTATTGCTATTTTTTAAATAGGTGCAAATAACCAAAGAGGGAGTGTTTACAACCATTAAGAAATCAATGCTTTGGAGTTAAATGTAGGATGAAATATAGTTTATCTATCTTGACTTGTGATTTGTAGGATACATGACACACATTTGAGTTATGAGTCATGATTTATGAGCTTCGTGGCTGTTTATATATTATGTGTGATGATGTATTTTGATGTTCATTTATGTTTGATATTTAGTATTTAATGTTTTTATTTCATATAAATTATACAAAACTGAAAAATATATATTATAAGATTTGACGATCAGCGTGGCCCTAGTTCTTCGGAAACCTGCCGTGTTGGTGTTTGTGTTGTGTCCAACAACACTCATGTACATGTCTATGCATTTGAATATAACAGAGTGCATAACAGTGAACATGCACTTGCTCTGTGCATGCACTTGTATTTGTAATTCCTAAAGTTGATTTTCCATCTAGATTCTGGATCCTTTGAAATGTTTGGTCATGGCTCTCAATGCTATGCCTCGACATGGCATACCACTTGTGTTCTTGAAGTCGTACCTTCAAGACTTAGCAACGGAAGAGAGCAAGTTGGGAATGCCTTTAATATTCACAACCTTGTATGGGCCATATCACATTTGAACTCATAAGGCTATTATGGCCATATCACATTTGAACTCATCAGGCTATTATGGGCCTTATCACATTTGACTCCACAAATTGGGGTTCCATTTGTAGTAGATTAAAAAGTATGTGGGGGAGATGTATAACACATCCCATCTAGCTTTAGATGCTTTTAACTTTGAATCATGCTCCTGATGTAGTCGATTTTCGCTCCCTATTCTGACCTAGTCTCGCTGACCTGTTTGACCTGCACACGTGAGCCACAGACCACCGTGGGTGGCCGATGACACTCCGATGCTAAAGTCAGACAAAGATTTTTAAGGTGTAAAGCTGTAACAGGGAATTTGTAGCGTCACTTAGCTTACCAACCTCGTGTTCTATTTATAGTGCAAGGAGTCCTAGTTTAACCAAGCCATCGTAGGCGTAGATTAGGGATGAGATATTTGTGGAAGCCCCTATCTAATTAGGAGTCATCCTGTAGAAGGGAAGTTCTCTGTTAGCTCCGTGCTCCTAGATATGCGAGAGAGAGTTCCCAATCTAAGAGCAATCCGTGGAAGGGAGTTTCCCTGTGTGAAAGATACTTTGGTATTTGCTTCCTAGTCGAAAGCAAATAGCAGTTGTAGTTGTCCGTCCGAAGCAAATCCTCGAGATACTTGCCTGAAGATGGCTTACGAGTATTGAGGACAACTGTTAGACTGCAGGCCTAGCATGCTGTGAGAGTCTGGGCCCGTCTGGCGAACTGATGTTGAACGGGCTAGAACCACTCGGGTTGGATCTGTATTGGGCTGATGCTTAAGCCTGCAATTCTTCAAGATCATCATGACACATGTACGGCTAAGGGGTATGACCGTTTTTATATATCATCAGCTCCTGTTATAGATTATTAAGCAATTAGTGAGAGAAATTTACAAAATGAAACAACCTTTAAAAGTGAAACCACAAATAGAACTTGTGAATCATCATAACAAACAAAACCTAATGAAACAAACATACCATAAGATACTATATCTCCCTTGATAAAAACCATAATACATACACCTTATGAAAAGATTGAAAACTATACTCAAACATGGCTTTAAGTAATTCACCTATTTTGAATTAGCATTGATAACCAAGAGAAAAGAGATTAAATCAACCAAACAAAGAGCAGTTGATGGAAATCACCTTATTATCCATATAACCAACATTTAAAAAATCAATTAAAAGAAGGGAAGTAGTTTACTCACAACACCTTTTATGCATTTCGTAACTCAGATCATGGTTGAGTGATTTGAGAGGAAGATAGAGGTAGATGGAGTTGTCCAATTCCACTAAAATGGATATATTTCAGAATATAATCAAGGCCCAAAACCAAAGGTTTTTTTTTTAAACACAAGCATGCTGCCGATGGGTATAGAACCCAAGATGTGGATGTTAAACCACCACAGCTTTAACCATCCAACCAAACTATCATTGGCAAAAAAACTAAAAAAAGGGGGGTTGATTAAGACATTGTCCCAAAAAGAAAAAAAAAAACCATTTGAATTAATAAATCAGATGGTGAAGCTGAAACCACTTTTCACATATTCAATCAAAATGTTTATGGGGTGCAAAACGGAAAAGGCGAGAACCCTCAAAGATGGGTCAATCAATTGTGGTTTGAGTGACAGTGATTGGGGAACTCAGGAAAGAGAAGTGGAGGAGGATTGAAGATGGAGAGTTGGCGGGAATGGTTTAGTTGATTCGAAGATTGGATTTCGATAGAAGAAGAATCGGATCGACGTTGTGGTAGGTGAGAACTACGAACAACGACATATTTGGAGAGCATCTAATGCTTCATTAAGGCTTCTAATGTGAGAATACGCAACATAAAATTAGGGTTTGCAGAGTGTAAAACAGAGATGTACAGAGCAGAGTGGTAGCTGTTGCTAAAAAAGGGGGGAGGGGTGTTGGCAAAGTACAAAGTCGTTGAGAGTCTTCTTGGCATTAGAACATAAATCTAAATTGTTAGATTGGTTGCTTTAAAGGAGACAATCGAAACCACTCTTTGTTGCCACGTAAAACGCCCTTGTGAAATGTTATATTGATTTGCAAGATAAATGAACATTTATTGATCACAATGAAAGGGTTTATCACCCCAGGTTAGAGGAAACCGTTCAACACCTGTTGCACCATTTTTAGTAAGGGTGGGCACGGGACGGGAAGGACTTCATCCCTATCCCATCCCGTTTGTTTGGGATCGGGACGTGATATAACTCATCTCGATCTCGTCCCATCCCAAACGGGTTCAGGACGAGATGTCATGAGCATGGTTCAAAGGCCATAACAAATTGCTAAAACTTTATATCAAAAAATAAGAGTGGGACTTTTTATTCCAATGCGACTAAATATCTAGATTAAGTATAAAAATTCATTTTATTATCGAATAACCCAATTAAAAATAACAATTCCTTTTATTATCGCAAGGATATAAATGTGGTATCCTATTTTAGTTATATGAGACAAAAACGAACTATCATTAACAACATCGTATCATTATTGACCAAAATGTTTATTCTTATCAATTGTTTAATAATGCAAGACAATTGGGGGAGATTCTTCTTTATGGGCATGTTAATGAAAAATTATGCTTTTCATTTGGGTATGATGAGAAATGTCATGATACTTCTTCCATAAATTAAATGTCCATATCTCAATAAAGCCCATGGGTATTCTTAGTTATTATGTTTTTTGGTTGTTGGAATAATAATTTCAAAACTTTATATAAATTGACTTCTTTTTTGGTTATAAAATTAAGATACTAAAATTAACAATAATAAATGGTAAGTAAATAAGTTCGGGATGGGATAGGCGGGATTGAAAATTTTCATCTCACTTTAGATCGGAACGGGACGGAATCGGGATGATTTTGATCAATCCCAAAAGGACCCAAAAATCGGGATGGGACAGAACCAGGATCGCGGGATGGGATGTCCACCCCTAATTTTTATTTCTACTAAAAATATTCTTCTGAAAGAATTTGGAAAAGCAAACAAAAACCCGCAAGAGGAGGAGGGGGGCGCTATTTCTATTCTTCTTTTTCAACATCTCCAAGTCAAAGGAGAGCATTATCTGGCATATGATTGGTATAACTAAAATGATTAAGAATAATTGTAAATTGGAGCTCTACAATAGGAACGGGTCTGTGTGGATCACAATTGAAAATCATATGCAGAGGTAGTGTGCTAATGATGAAAAGGAGTGATATAGAATTATAGATCATAAACAAGAAGATAAGTGATTACCAAATTTTGTCGATTAGAGGGAGAATTGTTTGAACCGTTGCTTGAATCTATGTGGTGGGTTTGGTGACATGCAAAAGTTTAGAAGAGCAGAACACTGACTCCTGGAACAACTACTACTAGTTCCATGATGTCAATAAATCTATTTATTTGATGGATTTTGGCATTAATGATTTCAGTAATTTGATACTACTTGGTATGAGACATTTATTCTGTAATTATTTGTTTATTATTATGGCTTTATTCTTGGTCAGCTTCCATTACGCTATTTTTAATAATCTATTTATCGTATGAAATACGATAACTAATACATTTTGTTGCCTAAATTTTATCTAGGCCTTACCTCATTAAAAGGATCCCCATAAACCAATGCTTCTGACTATATTGCTGTCTATTGCTATGTAGGTTCATCCATGTGGTCAATATCGTAAGAACACTGTTGTTGGCATTCTTCAGGCTGAGTATGACTTAGCGCCTTTGTTTCGTATCCTAACAACCCTCCTCTGAAACCAATATTCAAAATCTGTGTAATTCTGACTAGAGCCTAGTTTTATCCATTATTGTTTTTTATTTTATCCACTTAGTAACTTGTGCCCTCTGCCCCTTGTTAAAACTGGCCACTGTTTGTTTTTCTGCATTTCCCTTTAACACATTTCTAGCGGTGCATCGACTAGATCGTTTGGTTTCTATGTAGCATAGATTTCTTACATCAAATATTGTTAGTGTTAGTATGGTTAAACGTCTGTTCTGTTTCAGAAACCAGAATTTTCTCACTAGAATCTGTTGGTATTGGACACTTGGAAAAGGGAACATCTTGCAGTTCTTTTAAAGCAAGATAGACAATTTGTCTTTTTGTTGGATCATTCTAGGGTTTTCGAATGTGTTGGAATTAAAAAAAAAGTCTGATGTTTTTCTATTTATCTTAACAACGATGCTGAACAAGATTTCAAACCCTAACTGCGAAATACTGATATGGTAAAATGAGCTTACTTTTATTTGGCTGTACTTTTATTGAGTATTGCATTTACTATTATTCTTCCTCCATAAATAAATGCATGTACTGACATTCTCGAATAAGGAGATTAATCCTGTTATAAACACAAATACTTAAGAACCTTTTTATTTATCATTAGCGTCTGTTTCTGAGCCATAAGATGGCGCCATATTCTGATTTACTGGAGTGTGGATTTTGGATGCAATTAATTGAAACAATTGGATCATGATTTATCTATTCAGTCTTCTATATTCATCATGAAACTCAAGATGATAATTTTTGTATAATGCCATAAATTTATTTATGAAACACATCAACATAAAAGGAGCCACCAGGCCTCCTTGTTGAAGCTTTAGTACATGATCTTGTTAAAATTTCAAATCTGTTTCAGATAATTTACCAATTCTTTCTTAGTCCTTGTATTTAATATGGATTTTTATTGTTGCTTGTATACCGTCTGAAAATTATATTCCATTAAACAGATAGAGGGTGGGATGGTTCAGAAGCAGTATATTGCTAAGGTTATTGGGTGTTCCCCGAAGAGGAGGTACACTTTGGCTGTTATTATATGCTTCATCATTTCATGTAATCATATCAAAATTTGATGATTTGTTTTCTGTTTTATTTCGCAAATCGATTTTGTAGCAAGTTGTTAATGCAAATGTAAACTATAATGCTCGAGAAGGGAGCAGCACTGCAGAGGTAATCTTTTTCCTTTGACCTGTTGGCATTAAAGTTGTTGCATTTGCTGGCTGCTCTCTGCCTACTGCTCTGCTGTTTTTAGTTGGCGTTTGTTTCTCGCTTAAGAATAATACCCGAAACCTGAATATTACCAGCGATCATAACAAGACGTATGGGTAGTCTATTTCATCTCTCTTCTCTTGCTTTTCTGTCTCCTCTCTTTTCAATTCCTTTTCCTCTATGCATCTTTTCTATTTCATCTCAGTCCCTCTTTTTCTTTGCTGCATTTCTTCTCCTTACAATGTCTTTTTCCCTGGATGAGGATGACAGATGAATATCATTGAAAGCAAAGACGTGTTACAAAATATTTCTTATTAGTATGGCGCATGGAGGATGACCACTACAATCATTCCTAGATAGCTTCTCAATTCATTCGAAGAGTGAGCAAAAGATAACAACAAAATTTTGATTGCCTTGCTTAGAGAGTCAATCTGCTTCTCGGAACATTTTCTGAAGCTTTATGGTACTCAATATTCAAACTTTCTGAGTATTGGTTGGCAACCAACCCATATCCAAGGTTCACTTCTTGGGAGGGGTAACCTAAAGGTTAAGGGTTAGAGTCAAATGAGTGGGTATTATGTATGGGCGTAGTGCAAATCATTGAATGCTATTATCTAAGTGAAGGTGCCAAAGATAAGAGGCCTACCATTGGATTGATGTCCATAGAGTGGGCTGACGAGGATGTTGACTTTGTAAATGTGGGGGAATGTTGTGATTCTTGTTAAGAAATTAGTTTTCCGCTCCTTGGCAGCTCGAAGTTTTGAGGAGCATTGGTTGGTTCTTAACAACTATTAGTTAGAAAAGAAGTTTTTTTGTTGTAGTTGTTTGGACTTTAGAGTTATTTACTTCATGGACCTCAAGCATGGTTAAAAAGCACAAAAATTTCTGTAGATTTATAGTGATGAAAACATCAAAAGCGGTTGCTTTTGGTGATTTAAGACACAAAAAAGGACCTGAAAATCAGAAAATCCACTGTTTCATGCAATTTATCAGGGATATCTGTCAGATTTTCAAGGTCCAATATACCAACAGTGCCTATATCAAATTTTGGGTTCATATCCACTGCCTTATAGTATCTTTATTGTAATGGTAAACTATCAAATCTTGGTTTTGTTTCTCAATTTACACCATCAGACATCAGTGGATCAACTCTTGGATAATGACAAATGAGTGAATAGGAGTTCAGTAGTGAGAAACTCATTCTATCTTCACAAATTTATAGCTGGAACACCAATGGCTAGAAAAGAAACGGGTCACAGCTTGAAAGGATTTCACTCATCTTTTTTTTTTTAAGAAAGCAAACAGGCTTTTAAGCAGGGGAGGACCTACTAAGGGGGGGGGGGGGGGGGGGGAGTGGTGTAAATTTTTACATCGTCCTATTGGTGTAGTGGTTGGAAGTTTGTAAATTTTTGTAAACAGCCTGAGTTCGATACTCATCGAGCGCATATTTTTTTTATGGCTATTCACTATACATTTTTATGGTTATTGGTAATTACTATTATTATCATTGTTACTCGTCTAATTTTTTATTTCAATACAATTTTATAGTAATTGCAAACATTAAAAAAATTGTTTAGTTTAATGAAAATTTATTTTTGGTCCTCTCGAAGCGTATGATTTCTTTATGTCTATACAATTTTGTCATTGTGACATTTCCTTATTTTTTTGTTTTCAATGCAATTTTATATGTAATTGCAAACATTAAAGCAATGAATTGCTTGTTCACAAGTGGCGTAAAACCTCCAACCAAAAAAATATTTGAAATTAATATCTAAAATAATAACTAAAGAATTCAATGAAAATATATGCCACTAGCCAACTCGTACAAAATTGAGCCTCATATAAACATTTTTCGATGAAATTGTGTTAGGATCTTATTATGTTCGTAAATTTTCGATTTTTTTTAGCTTCAATTAGATATTTACCCTAATTATTTTGTGATTTTAGTTATATATTCTAGTTATTATGCTTGTTTGCCCCTTGCTAAGGTTATTGATATTGTGACCTTATTTTGGCTTAAAATTGGATTACAATTAATTCAATTTGGTATATGCAATGTATGTTTATAGGTGTATTTTTCTTATTTTACTAACTGGTTTTAAGGACCCCTCAACCTTTATATTAATGAAAAAAAAAAAGATGTCTCAAAATACAATATCTCAAAGGAACTATTCATTACAAAACAATGACGAAGAATGTTTAACCTAAAACCAATGTCTATTCTAGTCTCCTTACTCTAATACTCTATCACTATCATTGGGTAAAGGCGATCCATGCTCTATTTCATTAGGATGAGGTAATTTAAAAGTTACCATTCTTTTTGTTGTGGCTGCGAGTGATCAATGTATTTTTGTTTGTTTTCCTAGTACGGGTGGATCTCCAAGGGCTTACTTTGAAATCCTTGTTTTATGCTTTTGTGTACTTTTTAGATAATCCTTTTTCCTCATGGCCAATGCTTACATGACTTTCATCATCATCCCTATCACGACTTTTCTCTTGAGGGACCTTGTTCTATTTGGCTCACGGAGAACCTCGTTTAAAGACTGATGTGCCTCTATGTCCATACTTGGCTCATGGACATTCTTGTTCAAGGATTGATCTACCTCTTTGTCCATGCTTGGCTCATGGACAACCTCTTTCAATGGCTGACCTATGTTCTCAATCTGAGCTTTATAACCTTGAGTCTCCTTGCTAGTAGTATTAGTTTGTCCTTCAATCTCGCCTTCTTCCACCTATAGATCTACACACAAGGGTTGCATACTGTTTGTCCCAGAATGTAAGTTCATAGTTTACATGTGATATTTGCTTTTGCTTGACTAAACTACTGGTAATTATTTATGGCTTGTTGTCACATGGATTTTAACCTATTAGTACATAGTTTAAAAAATCAATAGTTTTTAGACTTGATATGTCAAGGGTCTCATCTATAGGTGGAAGGCTGTTGTGGTGATAAACCCAGTAACGGAAAATCTGCCTGTACAAAGTTTACTAGGATTTGTACAGATGGAACTCATAGTATTGTTTTATGTAAACCAGTCACTGGTCGGACTCATCAGGTACTTTATTTTTTTCAGGACCTCTTCTTTTCCGTGTGAATTTTTTTTCTCTTCCATAGTTCTGTTTCTTTTGCTTGAATCTTCAACTGCTTTATAGTAGGAAGGTTTCTACATTTTGTGTGTTTAAAGGTTATGTGTTTGTGCCAAGCTTTGTATGTGAATATATGGATGTTGAATCACTAGTTCCTTATTATGAATTCTTGTAGATCCATGTCCACCTGCAATATACAGGTCATCCAATAGCAAATGACGAGCTCTACCTGGCTGACATAGTAGCAACTCGTTCTACTGAAGGAGTGTTGCTGATAAAGCAGCTGTGGTTATTCCAGGAAATTCTTGTAGATTTTCTCATAATAATCATTCCGAAGAAATTGAGATGAGGTCTGATGAAGACTTCAGTGTGGATCCTACGTGCACCAATTGTCCAAATTTGGTTCCTAAAGGGTAAGAGATTAGTATGTTGCAGAATTTTGCTCTTTTGGTTTTGCACTGCATCAGATGATATTTAGTCCCTTCGTGTGCATTAATAGTATCTGCATTACTGAATGCCCTCTTCCCTGGCCCAATCTAAAAACATTCACCCGCCATAATAATGAAGTAAAGCTCGCACACAAATGACAACCACCTCCTTTCCGAATGCAAACTTTTGAAATTTCTCTTCTAATAAGATTATTAACTCTGGAAATGTTTGTTGGTTAGCTATTACTATTAGAATATGTAGAGCTTGCATTCAACATAGTCAAGCCCTAGTACAAGATTGATTCACCTCTATAAGAAGGAAAGTAGAAAAATAGGAAAGTCAAAATAGAACACAATTAGAATATCTTGTATAGAAAATTTTAAGTGTTTTGTTTCCATAAGGTTAGGTAAAATTAGCTTATATAAGCTTGTATTCAATCAAGTAAAAATACAACAAAAAAAATAATACAATTATCCAATTATTTTCTTTACATTTATCAGAGCAACTTTCTTCGGTGGCCTAAGACTCTTGGGATTCAAGTTCTTCCCCGCCTCTGACGACTACGCTAGACGCAAGAGGCGGGAAAGGGATGACAGCAGCAGAAACATCCTCACCAACAAGTTCAGCCAAATCGCACACTGAAACAACTTCATGCAGAGCAGGCACGCGCAACCAACCTATAACTCAAACAAGAAGGAAATTTTCCCTTCTTCTTCTTCACGCAACATCACAAAGAAATTCAGACAGCAACTTCACGCAGCCTAACCCTCCATCTTAACTTCCCAGCAATGCCAGCAAATCATGACCCTGATGACCAACAACACGTCCAAGGCTCACAATGTTGGCAATGATTCTTTTATTATATAATTGTCAAGACCTTCGTTCAGGAAAGATGATTTGGACAACAACTAAACTTGGCCTAACCAAAAAAAAAAAAAAAAAAGTTGTGTTGACTCAAATTGAGCAATACCAAGACTCGAATTGAGTCATTATTTATTCATACAAGAATCACTCAGAATTTGACAATAATGATGCCTCGAGTCAAACCATTAGCAGCTTCATTCGACAATCATGGTTTCTTCACCAAATTGGGATTTCAAAATTTCTTCCAAACTGCACATTTCGTTTGCATCTATATGTCCACTCCAGCTTGTGGAGGAGTGTTAGAATATGTAGGGCTTGCACTCAACATAGCCAAGCCCAAGTCCAAGATTGATCCACCTCTATAAGAAGGACTTTGGCTTATCCACCTTCTTGACTTGGGCTTATCCACCTCTACAAGAAGGAAAGTAGAAGAATATGAAAGTCGAAATAGAACACAATTAGAATATCTTGTATAAGAAGTTTTTAGTTTTCTATTTCCATAAGGTTAGGTAAAGTTAGTTTATATAAGCTTGTATTCAGTCAAGGGAAAATACAATAATACAATTCTCCAATTATTTTCTTTACAATTACTTAAATTATATTTTACATTAAACTATTCAAAACAAATTTTAAGTTTGAGAACTTACGAGATGTGTTTTTGGAGGCTAAAAAATGAAACGGAAGGCGAGGATCTTTGTTTGACACTCTAAAATCAGCTATGGACAGTATTACCACAATTCACCTGAGAAAGAACTCAATTAGAGGTAGAGACCACACAAATTCATTGAAATTACCACAATTGCCCTCTATCAGTACATGGCCCAAATAATAGACAGTATTACTATTCACACTGAAAGTATATCATATAGACAACTAAATGAGATTTCATCAACTGAGAGTAACTGTAATAATCATAGACAGCAACTAAATGAGATTTCATCTGAAACGAGTAAATAAAATTATGAGTTTACTAAGGACTGTGCAGATGTAGAAACTTGTCCATTCAACTCATTTACAAAGTAGAAGACACACACACACACTCTAGAAGGGTCATGTTCGCAAATGTTAATGTCTCCTTCGATGGAGCACAACTATTAGAATCTAAATGCAGGTGTTGATTGAGAAGCATCACTCGAACCAGTATAAAGTGTAGGCTACATAATTATCCATTAAAGAAAGAAAGCTATGCATTCTCCAGTTTATTCACAAGAAGATTAAAACAATTTAATTACAAAAAAAAATCAGACAAAACTTATATGGAAAACTATAGGGAACTCAACAAAATAAGCTTGGAATCCAACATCTTCGTCTTTTTGAGTGACAAGTTTTGGCACATATGTATGTCAATTAGCTAGACCATATATGTAAAACATTTTAGGAGTGATTATAAACATTGGTGGCTTGACTTCCCACGGTGACACCTCTGAAGACGCTTTTCATCTAATCAGCATTATAAAAAAAAAATTGATCTGTGTATGTACAAATTATCAACATGTGTATATTCCTGTACTCTAAGTCTTAGTGGATTTTTTATGGTGAATAATAGTTTGTAGTTTGTTAATTAAAGAGATTTACTTGATTTTACACAAAGAAAAAGCTTTTCAGAAACAATTTTGGAAGAGATCTTCTATATATATATATTGCCATGTAGATACATTCCCCTGCTTGTAAAGTGTTTAGTTCTTCTTCTTTCAAGATCCCATATTTTATACATGATAATTGATCACTCCAAGAATAAAGTATACTGGGCCTTGAAAGACATTCTACAATGCCCTTTCACTGTAGAAAGCAAACTCTGATTCTGTATATATAAGATGATCATCAATCACTCCAAGAATCAATTCTGTGATGCCCTTTCACTGCAGTAAGCAAACTCAGATTCTATATATCTAAGATGATCATCAATCACTCCAAGAATAAATTTGTTTTATGTATATATACTTCATCATCAAAGACAAAGAGAACATCCCACCCACCCAATCCAATTCAAACCAGCTTGTCGGAAGATGGCAAATTACTCTGCTCCAATGCCTGCAATTGGTTTGCACATTGCAGGAGCCTCTTTAGTATGTTTTCTCTTTCTGTTTTTTGACACATTGTCTGGATTTCATAGTAGAAAGCCATGGCTTCCCTGTCGACTTTTCTCACTTAACTCGCTTACTCTATCTCTTCTAGCAGTAGCTACAAGCTCCCAGTGGACCTTACCACACCAATGCCCGGTGCTCTTGACCAGTTATCTAAGCTAATCGGCACCACCTTGATTTGTATTTCAATGGCCTTCTTTTTCCCTTCCATTGGTACCATGTCGGAGTCTGAATGCTTTTCCAATTTGGCTGCCTTGACCATATTTGTAGTGACTTGTTAGAATCTACAACAAACTATGCTATGAGAAAACTCTGTACATTTTCATAGTGTGAAGTGTACAATGTACATTGCTTATATAGACATTCTAATGACTGATTAGCTGTCAAAACAGACTAACAGATAGCTTAACAAACTGACTAACAACTTTACAGTTCTTGATTACTGCTATTGCTTAACATTCCCCCTCAAACTAAGTGTAGACTCATCTATCACACTTAGTTTGTCACGCAACAATAAGAACCTGGAATGGCCAAGTGCTTTAGTGAAAACATCAGCAACTTGATCAGTAGCTTGAATATGATGGACATGAACAATCTTGCGAGCAACCTTTTCACGTACAAAGTAAATGTCAATCTCAATGTGTTTAGTTCTAGAGTGAAGAACTGGATTAACACTAAGCATGACAGTGCTCTTGTTATCACACCAGATATTGGGAGTTGAGCAACCAATCTTCAACTCAAGAAACATAGATTGCAACCAAGTTAACTCAGTTCTAACTGATGCTAGACTTCTGTATTCTGCTTCAGTACTGCTTCGAGAGACAGTACTCTGCTTCTTAGATGACCAGGATATGAGGTTATCACCCAGATACACACAATAACCCGATGTAGACCTCCTATCATTAGGATCAGATGCCCAATCAGCATCACAGTAGCCACTTAACTGAAATAAAGGAGTCGGGACTATGTGAAGTCCAAAGTTGGGTGTAGCCTTGAGATACCTCAATATTCTTTTCACTACTCTCCAGTGTGACTCAAGAGGAGTCTGCATGAATTGGCAAACACGGTTTACTGAATATGCAATTTCAGGCCTAGTAATTGTAACATATTGTAGTGCACCCACAATACTACGATAGAGCTGAATATCTCTGACTGGATCACTACCTATAGCAAACAGTTTTTCCCCACCACTCATAGGAGTAGGTAGCCCATTGGCATACTGCATCTTGGCTCTACATAAGAGATCACCAATGTATTTGGATTGAGACAGAAACAAACCATTGACAGTATGTTGCACTTGAATACCAAGAAAGAAATGAACAAGACCAAATCTTTTAAAGAGAACTGATCATTCAGCTGTTGGATAATCTGGGAAACATCATGTGAGTCAGCACCAGTGATGAGTATATCATCAACATAGACTAGAAGAAAGATAGGAGAGGGAGCATGTCTGATGAATAAGGATGAATCGGACTTTGTAGATTCAAAACCAAGCATGAGAAGTGTATGTCGAAGCTTGTCAAACCATGCCCAAGGAGCCTGCTTTAGGCCATATAAGGCCTTATGAAGCTTGCAAACAGCCTTAGGCCGTGAAGGATCTATGAATCCTGGGGGTTGCATCATGTAGACTTGCTCTTGTAGATCCCCATTCAAAAAGGCATTGTTGACATCTAACTGGAATACAGACCATCCATATGTAACTGCCACTGTGAGCATAACTCGTATTGTAGTTGGCTTCACAACTGGACTAAACGTCTCTGAATAATCGAAGCCAGCAACTTGTTGAAATCCTCTAGCCACTAACCTGGCTTTATATCTGTGCACAGTGCCATCAGTATTGTGCTTAACCTTGAAGAGCCAACAACATCCAACTACATCTCTATCTATAGGAAGATCCACTAGTGACCATGTATTATTTCGTATTAATGCCATATATTCATCTTGCATTGCAGAAATCCAGTGCGGGGTATCCAAAGCTTCCTGCAGACTAGATGGTGCAGTAGTAGAAGCCATGTAAACCTTGGGTTTGTAAATGCCTGCTTTTGACCTTGTGAGCATAGGATGACCAGGAGCATTACTGGGATTGAAGGTAGGCAACAAAACAGGACTAGACATAGGTTGTGAGGTGCCAGTAGGAGGAGTAGAATTGTTCACTGGACTGAAAGCAGTAGTAGGAGACATATTGGGACTCTGAACTGGATGACATGAAGGAACCAGTGGACTAGATGATGGATTATTATCAGGAACCATTGGACTAGATGATGAATTATAATCAGGAATAAATGGCCTAGTAACATTAGGTGACAGAGAGGGGATATTAGCAGGAGTTGGAATATGAACAATAGGAGTGGAGGTAGAAGAATGACTGTGCCATCTGACATATGGAAAAGAGTTTTCATTGAATAGGACATCTCGAGATGTATACCCTGCCAGTAGAAGATATACATTTGTACCCTTTATGCTGTAGACTATAACCAAGGAACATACATTCAACTGATCTAAATTGTAGTTTAGTAGAATTATATGGTCTAATGTTAGGGAAACAGGAACACCAAAACACTTTGAGAGTGTGATACTCAGGAACTTTGTGATACAGAATTTCATATGGTGAGAGACCTTTAAGAACAGTAGAAGGTACTCGATTGAGAAGAAAAACAGATGTTCTAACTGCTTCATCCCATAATTTCATGGGAAGTGAGGCATGAGCAAGAAGAGTGAGGGCTGACTCTATAACGTGTCTGTGTTTTCTTTCAGCAACTCCATTTTGTTGATGTGTAGTTGGGCAAGCAAGTCTATGATGTATCCCATGTTGAGCAAGAAGCTTTGAAATAGATCTATACTCCCCTCCCCTATCAGACTGAACACTCTTGATGGGAAGGCCAAATTCTAACTCAACTTGAGCTTTGAACTTAAGGAAAGTTGAGAAAGCATCAGACTTATTTTGTAACAAAAAAACCCAAGTGAAACGACTAAATGCATCTATGAAATGAATGTAATACTTGGACCTAGACGAAGACATGGTAGAAGCAGGACCCCATAGGTCAGTATGAATTAATTCCAAGGGTTTTGTATACACAGTAGAAGACCTGGAAAAAGGGAGTTTATGTATTTTGCCTAAGTAGCAAGAGGAACATAGGTCCATATTGTCATATGTAGGAACTGAAATATTACATGTAGTAAGTATGTTCTTGACAAGTTGAAAAGATGGATGTCCTAATCTAGCATGCCACAAATGCAAAGAATCAGATGACTTAGCAGCATGATAACTAGAATGACAGGCATTCTTATTGACTAAATTGCTGAAATGGTGACTAGAATGCTGAGAATGACTACTGAAATGCTGAGCTGAAGGACAGACTGAATGCTAGCTTGCTGATATTGCTGACCCTGACTACTGGAATGCTGTGCTGAATTAGTGGGATTAAAACTGATGAATTTGGACTGTGAGTCAGCAATGAAGGATGCTGAAGAAGCACCACAAATAGATTCAGGCTTTTCATCAGGAAGAATCATTGATGGAAACACATATAGACCTCCCTTAAGCTTCTCTTCCAGAAGGGTTTGATGTGTGACCTGATCCTTGACAAAACAGAGATCAGGATGAAATTCAAAGAAGACTTTATTGTCCCTAGCAAACCTAGACACGCTTAATAAATTCTTGGTTAATTGAGGGACTTGAAGAATATTTCTGAGATGTAAAACTCTTGAAGAATGGTGAGCAAGAAGAGAGGACTGACCGATGTTTTCAATTGGTAAAGCAGTTCCATCTCCCACAAATAATTGTTCATTTCCATGATAAGGCATAGCATTCATCAAGTTCTGGGAATATGGTGTGCAATGATCAGTGGCTCCTGAATCTGGATACCACCTATGATCAGTATGTGACTGCATCTGAGGTGTTGAAACAACATTTGACTTCAGCTCTCCAAGAAGGATGATTAGATTGACTTGTTGATGCAGAGAAGACCTGCCTTGGAGTTGAAGATGCTGAATGAGATGAAAAACCAGAAGAAGAAGGGTACTGTGAACTAGAACTCCATGGATTTGAGACAGAATCATCAAACCGATTGTAGCATTTGAATGCAATATGACCAATTTTGCCACTGATTTGACATTGAGGACGATTTGATTGAGAACTAGCTCCGATGGCCGGAAACTTCTTCTAGATCTGGCACCCCTGGGATTGTGAGAACCTCTAAACTGAGGTCTCCAACCTTGTGAACTGGACACAAAAGACCTAGGTGAAGGTTTGTATGATGACTGAGCCATATTGACAGATATGTCAAGATCTTTTGTATGTCTCTCAATTCTTGCTTCTTGAGCAAGTAGAAGAGACTCCACTTCTGCAACACTATACTCATTTGATCTTGAGCTTACTGAAACTACAAATGTGTCATAAATCTGTGGTAAACCATCAAAGATGGCATTAACATAATCTCTAGAAGACAATTGATGTCCTACGGATGCCAGTTGATCAGTAATGGCTTTGAGTTTCAGAAAATATGCATTGATAGACATGTCTCCTTTCTTGAGATTTTGTAGTTGATTTCTAAACTGAGAAATCTTGGCGACTGTCTGTGAATTGAAGAAGACCTCAAGAATTTGCCAAATATGTGCTGATGTTAGACATTCTACTAATCTTGTAAGTAGGGATTTTGTCATGGAAGAAAACAGCCAAGAAAGCAGTAATTGATTTTTCTGTTCCCAAGTGACAAACTCTGGATTGACATGATTTTTGGCTTGATCAGAGAGAAACTGTGTTGGAGATGAGTCTTTCTCAATAAATCTTTGAACCTTGTGTCCTCTAATGGTTGCCAATACTTGTTGTTTCCACAGCAAGTAGTTCTGTTCACTCAACTTGACAGATAATGCATGTGTGAACATTACAGGCCTTGACTCTGCTAAGGCAGAGTTAGTAAGTGGTGTAGCACTAGACGATGTTGCATCTGCCATTAGAGTAACTATGAGAAATTGAGAAGAAGATGAAGTGAAGAAGGCTCTAATACCATGTTAGAATCTACAACAAACTATGCTATGAGAAAACTCTGTATATTTTCATAGTGTGAAGTGTACAATGTACATTGCTTATATAGACATTCTAATGACTGATTAGCTGTCAAAACAGACTAACAGATAGCTTAACAAACTGACTAACAACTTTACCGTACCCAATCCAATTCAAACCGGCTTGTCGGAAGATGGCAAATTACTCTGCTCCAATGCCCGCAATTGGTTTGTACATTGCAGGAGCCTCTTTAGTATGTTTTCTCTTTCTGCTTTTTGACACATTGTCTGGATTTCATAGTAGAAAGCCATGGCTTCCCTGTCGACTTTTCTCACGTAACTCGCTTACTCTATCTCTTCTAGCAGTAGCTACAAAGCTCCCAGTGGACCTTACCACACCAATGCCCGGTGCTCTTGACTAGTTATCTAAGCTAATCGGCACCACCTTGATTTGTATTTCAATGGCCTTCTTTTTCCCTTCCATTGGTACCATGTCGGAGTCTGAATGCTTTTCCAATTTGGCTGCCTTGACCATATTTGTAGTGACTGTCATGGTCAATATTTGTATCCAAATGAGTACGGGGGTGATCTTCTGTTTCATTGTTGAACACACTCTACTCTTATTTTTCATGTTGGTGTTCCTCATATTGTTATGGGCTTGTTGCTTCTTTTCTGCCAAGTTGAAGGATTGGTTCTCAGATGAACTTAAAGATTGTCTTATCAAAGGTGAAGAAAGTACCATGATGGATCGACTGGTGTTGTGCCACGTGGATTGTTTTTTAAAAAATCCACAGCGAATATTGTCAGAAGCCGATGTTGCGACTGGAATGGGTACGATTTCTGCATTATGTACCATGGTTTATGTGAAGCGCTACTCCGGTCTCTTGTTTTTGAGAAGACGAGTTTTCATGGAGGAGATTCTGATTATAAGTGGTCAATGTGGCTGGTGGTTGTGTCATAGATTCTAACCGTTTTGTTGGGTTTTATGGGCAACTTGCTCAGATGGATAAACTTGGATCCTCCTGAAGATAC
This sequence comes from Berberis thunbergii, assembly GCA_003290165.1. Classification (NCBI taxonomy): domain Eukaryota; kingdom Viridiplantae; phylum Streptophyta; class Magnoliopsida; order Ranunculales; family Berberidaceae; genus Berberis; species Berberis thunbergii. The sequence continues at coordinate 44,212 of QNQO01007930.1, forward strand.
ATTTGAGAGGGGTTGGGTAAAGGCTATGCAGTCTGAGTTTTTGGGATGTAATGTTAAGTTTACAATATTGACAATCCTGTCAACACTGCTTTTATTTGTTTGGCTCATAGTCTCACCTTTCTCTGCTTTTGTGAAGATGATGAAACGTGTTGGCATTATGCATCAGAAAGAAGTTGATCTAAGAGATGTGGTGGCACAAAAGCAACGTAGGGAGGAGATGGAAAGATGGAAGGAAGGGATGAAAACCAAGTCTCCCATTCATCTCATCCAACTATTCTCCAAAACTCATCCTTCTCAAACACCATTTTCTAATCACATTCAGAGATTTTATGAATCTCTCAAATCTCGTCTCCCTCATCAATACAGGGTGTCTTGTCTTTCAATCGTTTTCCTGACCCAAAAGCTGCCAAAAAACTGGAAAGAGAAGTAGCAAGATCTTTAGTGCGTGCATTTGATGAAGTTTTTAAAATTATTTATTTTATCGACAAGAAAATGAGTACCTACATCTTCGAGAGCGGGAATTCTTAAGTGCACCGGGATTGTGCCGGTTTTCGTGCCTGGTGTTACCAAGCACCGTTGATATTCCTCGTGATATGAACATATGCCTATCTCGAGGCATATCAATGGTGCCTGATAGCACCAGGCTAACATACAACAATTATTTGTTGACATGCTATGTAGTTTTCTTGCCAAACTTCCACAGGCTATAATCATGGATGTTGCAGAGAATCAGCTTGGAGATCAGGAAAAAAACATAAAACATGCCATTCAGTACCTTATGAAGCTTGAGAAATTGGAGGATGTAATTCAATGGGAGTTCCCCAGTGAAACAAATATCACTAACTTGATAAGTACTTGTCAACAAGCTTCATCAACTGCTGCAACAGCTCATCAGTATGCTCATGCTATCATTCCTCAATCCTCATCAGCTGATGGCAAAACATGAGGTGATTTTAGAGTTACCAAGTGTTCATGGTGCATCCTGCGAAATTGAAGAAATTGGATGATTGATGTAAATAATTGCAAAAGAATAAATTATTTTGGGTAAAGTCGTCATGTACCCCCGAGTTGTTGTACATCAATTTGTTTTTACAAGTAATAAAGGTCTGACACCCAAAGTTGCCCCTCCAAACCGAAGGTTTAAAAAAAATTTATATATATATAATTGCAAAAACAAAGCAAATGTTTAAATTTTCATTTGTAGAAACTATTTGGTCTATTGTTTCCTGCTTCTGCCACAAATTTTTTTTTTCCTTTTCATGATGTTAAGAAACAGAGAAATAGAAAGGAAAACTTGTATTGTATTGTTTGTTGAAAAAGGAAGTACATATACTTCTATTTGATCTCTAGTATCGGAGTTAAACGTGCTTTAGACGTTTATTTTTTTGTCAAGGACAACTTGTGTGTGAAAGGTATGCTTTTTGCTAATTTTTTGATATGAATATTGGTGCGGATTGCATCAGGATTAACTTGGTAAAGTTTCATCTTGATTCAACAAGCACTTCTCGAGTTGCACATAAAAACATGATCTTTGCTTTTTGTTACCCAGATTTCATTCCAGAACTTTTTGCTGCAGAGGGAGTGATTTATTTAACTATTATGGGGGGAATATGTCAGTGGTATGATTTTAAGGGTGTTATTGAATGAGTAGGAAATAAAATCATGAGGATGTGATTGGGGTGGAAGCTTAGTTAGCCCATCTTTTGTTTCAGCTTGTAGATTGATAGAAAGCATACAAGGTGCCTCTCACCTACAATTCTGTTTATATTTTTTCAGTTCCGATGTTTAGCTTTTGGAGAGTTAATGCTCTATTGTACTTGAGGAATTCTAAATGTCGAGGGAAAGGGCGAGGAAAGACACGTGGCGGGGTGGGGACCGTTCACCCCGCTCGAGATGCGCGCACCAAAAATGACGGCACGCATCTCGAGCGGGGTGGACGGTTCCCACCCCGCCACGTGTCTTTCCTCGCCCTTTCCCTCGACATTTAGAATTTCTCATTGTACTTTAACGTTTTGTTAATCATCATGAAGGTCTGAGTCATTGTATTCCATATAATGCAACCTGTCTAAGGTTGATTGTGGGAGGAAGTTATCAGCTATGGAGATATGGCGGAGAGAGGATTTCAATTCTCTACTAACAGTACCTATAGAGTGATCAATAATATCTTGGAGTGTGACATGTTATCCAAATGCAAAAAACATCTAAAGAACCCTCAAAAGTTTTTTCTCTTCGTGTCTTATCAAAGCCATGAAAATTACTTGAAATGTTAGCTACTGCTTACCAATTGGGAGTGTTAACGAGCTTCAAATCAATGAACAAAGACACAATTGTGAAATGAGACCTCTCCAGCAGTGAGAGAGAGAGAGTGGATGAAGGGAGGGTGAGCACTCCCTTCACTCCAACCCTTCATTCAGTTATTCTTTATTGGGTCAATATCATGTGACTTATTAGAATATGCTCAATTTTGTACTGTGAAAATGATTTAACCACTACAACAAAAAAGCCCATTAATAGCATTTAAAAAAAACTATAGTAAGTTGGCCTTTTATAGAGTTTCAAAAACGCTATGGTAGGTATACATAGCAATTTTTTTTTTTTTGCTATCAAATGACTTTTTATTACATCTTATAAGTTTTATTTCTAGAACTTCACACAATGTATCCAAATAGATCATGTTCGCTGTAGTCCACTAGACTAAAGAAACAAAACCAAGCAATATTGGAATTTCTTCATAGACCAAGCAACATAGTGTATAAGCATTTAATAACAATGAGATGGCCATAAGGCATTAATTTTCAATCAAAAACTACCTAAACTTCATTCATAAATCAGATCCAACAAATACAAGATGAAGAAGAGCTTCAGGCACCACCTTACCCACTGAATGTGGCTTGAACAAAGAAGTATAAACTATCTTAAAACACCTATTTTTGTGGGAAATAAACTAAGAATCACTGGATGAAAACCAGAACTTGGTCAGACAATTTTCAGGAGAAGAGTCAAAAATCAAAATTCCTCAGGATTTCTACCTGAAATGCTTCTGTAATAGATGAAGAAACAGTTTTCTCAACAGCTGGTGTGACGAGACGAGCTACAGCCTGCTCAAACACAGCAAGTTCCTTCTTCAGTGTTTTCTCTAGCATTGCTGGTAAATCCTTGTTCATACAATTGGTGATCAAACTCGTTATCTGTTGTGTGCGTTCTCGTTCTAATTTCTCATGTTTGGCATTCTCTTCTTGGAAACGGGCCCATAAAGCATCGGTGTTGGCCTTGATGGCTTTCTCCATGCTGCGGCCCAAGGCTGCCTCTACTCTTTTACCTTCTTTGGTAACCGGGGTAGACACCATTGCCATTTGTTTTTGCAAATCCTTTTGCATGGTGAATAGCTGCAAACATAACAAATAGACAAGTTTACCTGGAATACGATTTATGAAAGAGAGCTTAAGGAAAACATACTGACAAAATAATGGCTCACCAACAATAAAAGTAATAATAACAATAGTAATCACTAAATGAATGAATAAATAAATATGTCTAAACAATGAGAAAACGTACCTCAAATGAATAATATATAATTCCTACCCATGGTCTCGTCACTGTTTCATTGTTTTGCAATAAAGATCCAAGTAAAATAGCTATTAAATAAACAAACTGTCATACATTCATATATAAAATTCGAACTTTTTGAAACTTACAGATTCATATCTCACATTTTCACAGAGACATAGTTTGATAGATATAGCTGCATTTGATGACAGTGAAACTTTCAAAACCTAGACATATTCCTTGCAAGTAGCAATGAAATTAAGTAATTGACTTAAGACAAGATATACAAGTTCATTCTGAGGTTCAACATGATACTGTGATACATGCCTTTCCATGAAGTATTTGACACAAAACTACTTTTCCAACTAGCTCTTTCAAAACAAAGGGAAAGAGAACTTTAACAAGTTCTCATATATGGATAAACATGACACTGTACTTACATTGTTTTTCCTTCATGTATCCATTCAAATACAAAGATTAAGGGCATAAACCAAGAGGAATCAAGTATGTCACTGACCAGTGATTGGCTTCAACTGTTGAGGCTGCCCATCTATCAAATTCAGCTGTCTTCTGAGCTTGACAATATGACTTTGCACCTATCACAGCCAAAACACACAGAAGAAAGAAACAGTCATACCATATTGTGACTGGTTTCTCAATATAGAAGCATATCCCTTTATCAAACTTTGCAGAATGGCGTACCAAAAATACTGTATCATATTAAAAGTAGCAGAAGAAAGAATTTAATAGTGGGACAATGGGTATGTAAGAGTAAGTGATTACGTGGTTGAGTGTCCCCTGTATAGAAATAATCTGAGAAGACGCAAGCTTCCAAAGAAGAAACAATCGGAGTGCTACCAGGCTCAGTGGAAGAACCTGTGGGACTGCAAATCCTCGGAGATGGAGAAGATGGCCCCGATACTTGAGAGATTAAACCGTTTTGCTTGTCAACTTTTGAAGCTGATGTAGTGGGTTGTTGAACTGTTGTTGCAGCATCCAATTCAGAAACCTTGCCAAGAACATTTTTTCTAGCATCCTGCATTTCTTCCTCATTGGCTCTTGGAGGCTGGTCCAATGCTTCAGAGGCCCTAGCATCATTAACTTGTCTCTTCTCAGAACTTAACATTTCAGTAGACAATGCACTACATTCTTTGGCCATACCAAGATTTTCGACTAAGTTAAACTATGGGTACAAGTACCTGTCGGTGTTTCTGACCCATAAAAGGGTCATTCCACCAAAGAATTAAACAAAGGAAACAAAAATACCTTATCAGGATTGTTTTTGGTAAGCACTGCTCCAACAAGCTTTGGGGATTTGCTGCGCTCCCAAATGAACTTCTTCATCAACAAGAGCTAGCACAGGATGGTGATCATCTGTATCAGGTGAAGTATTATTACATGACTGATCATCAGATTTTCTTTGCAGGACACAGATGTCTAAAGCAGTAGCATGTCAGCTAAAGGTTAACCACATGAGGTAGAAATCATGAGCACTTACAGCCAAGGATCATCTCCAACAAGCATCATATCATCTTCATTATCAGTATACACCACCTGCCAGTTTTTGTTGTTAGCCATCAACTCGCCATTGACGTCGAACATCTTGTCTAATTCAGCAATCAGTTCATCATAGTCCTTAAACTTGGTAAGGTCCACAGACCTGTCAAGAGCAACCCTTGTTTGTGAACCTGAATTAAACAACTTTAGTACAAAGACTTCATAAATTGAGACCAGTAATATAAAAATTGAATTCATCAAAACAAACCTTGGTGCAACTTCTGGTTGAACTGCCCTGGGTTTTGCCCTGAACATCTCTTGAACGATGTTGACAAGCTTGTGAAGGCCTCTCAAGCTCATTTCGAACAAGATCGGTAGACTTTGAGCCCTTTGATGGCTCTGATTGTTCATCAGACTCTTGAGCGTGTGAATGGTTCAAAACAGGATGGATATTGTTTTCTTGCTCAAATTGCATATTTGTATTAGACTGTGCTGCCTCTGAAACAACTGGGTTCCTGATTAGCGAAAATCCAAATGGATGGTAACTGCTCCTGACTTAACATTGAAGGTTGTGGTCTTCCTCCTCTAGTGTGGTGTGTAGTCTTAGAGTGTGATGGCAAGAGCATTGGCATCACCCAGCTACTAGGCTGCTCCACCCTGAGATTCTGCTGAATGGAGTAGCCACCAAACCCACCATACCTATTAGAACCAGATTTCTGATAATCATTTGTTTGTGTTGTTTTCATGCCAGAATCCAACATATTTAATGGACTAGTATTCATCATAGACCATGATCCCGCATAGAATTTCCCTTCAGATCTCTCATCCTAGTAGCCAGCTCCTCCAACACTGAGTAAATCATATCAAATGTTAGCTGTCCACGATTCCAAACTTGTGAACTTGGTTCTTGATTCAATTAAACTGAAACCTTGAATCTTGTTTACGCTCTCAATTCAATCCAACTTGATTTAGAAAGTACTTGTACAACATTTTTTTTTTTTTTTTAGTCTACTAGAGGCTCTATTTATTTCAATCTTATATAGCAAAATAAGCAAATGCAAAGAAAGAACTACTTTGTAGGATTCTGAAATTACCGGATTTAAATGACGAGCGGATTCGATCAACCTCTCCAAGTTAAATTCTTGCCCTTTGTTCTCGGGAACACTAAAATTCACAAAAAGAACAAACATCAATAAGTATCTTGGCCTACAGAAACAAGTATCAAGTAATTTCTGGCAATTAAAAAACAATTCAATCTCTGCATATACTACCATACCATTGATTTCCTTAATAGTCTCATACACACACTACACCAAATTGGCACTTTTGTAACAACTCTAAAAACAGTATCACTTTTGAAATGTTACAATTCACCAAACAATTTTAAGATAAAACTAAATTTAGTCTAAAAATGAAAAACAGTAACACAAAAAAATGATACAATAAGTTGGATCACCATGAATAGTATCATTTTTAAAACCATACTCTTCATGGTGATACAATTATTGTATCATTTTGTTTGTGAAAATGTATAAAATTGTTAGGTAAATTGTTACACTTCAAAAGTGATACTGTTTTTGGGTTGTTACAAAAATATCAATTTGGTGTAGTGACACATTATAGCTGCTGAATTAGCATCTCGCATATATGAAGAAATACACCTAAAATTAGCAGTCATTGAAAAGGAAGTAATTGACTCAGCTGCAAATAGAAAAAATTTCAATGCATGGAACTCACACGTGCAATTTCGCCTGGATGCACCAATCTACTGCAGCTGGTCCAAGCCACACGTAGGCTGGTGCAAAGTCAACACAGATGGGTCTCTTCAAGGTGCACTAGAGGGCCATGGAGCTGTTTTAAGAGATGAACATGGTGTAGTCATAACAGCATGTGCAGGATCATCGTCTGGACACTCTGTAATTATGCACGAACTGTATGGTATCGAAGCTGCCCTTAATCTGATCTGATGGAAAAACACTGTATCAATAAGGCTATTTTCAGCACTGACCCAGCATATGCCCTGTCCATTCTCACAAGGAATGAAGCTACTCCATGGGAGGCTATTGCTTTTGCAATATATTTGACATTGCAAAGTAATATGACATGTACATAAACATAGATACCAAGGGAGAGAAAAAAAAGAGGGAGTAACTAATCTACATTAATGCGTACCAACGTTACTAATATTGTTAAGTACCTAACAAATGCCCATGACATTGCAACTAAATGTGGACCAATTAAGTGCACAGCAGCCATTAGGACTATCCAAATAGGTGCTTACTCATGTACCAAACATGTAAATACCACGTTTCAATAACAAAGTACACAGCAGCCATTAAGACTATCCAAATAGATGCGACATATCTTTGAGAAAAGGATGTGTAAAGCAAACACAACTTTCTTACCAGAAAGGGCACCATCCACACTCGTTTTTGCCAGCTGACTCTGCTCTTCCAACTGCTGCAGAAGCTTTAGTGATAAGGAGTGACCAGTTCCTTCATAACCACAAGAACAACTGTTGCAGAATCTAATTAAACTGAAATGAAAACAAGTTAATTTCGATGGTTTAATGAAATATAAATGGTCTGATATACAAAATCAGTACATCACTATCAAGTTGATCCTACTGCTAAGTTACACCATAGGTGGGACCATCCATGCTCTCAAATGTAGGGGATCCATTCCACTCCTTTGTTGCAAATTTTTTCTTTTCTTTTCCATTTTTGACATGAACAACTTGTAAAGGTATAAGGTTAGGTTATAGACTACTCTTAAAGTCTCTCATAATTCATCTGTTAGACAAGTGTAAGTGAAGAAGAGTGAATTGAATTGAATTGAAATGAAACCCATCAAATAACACTGTTTTTGCATTCATTCATTCATTCAATATAACATTATTCATTCTTATGTAAATCATAGTATCATATCATACCCTCTATATACAACCTTCAACTTTACCACCATTATTAATCATAATAACAAGACTAGCTACTATGCTCCTTTTGCACAAGTAGTTCCTCTGAGTCCCACACTTTCTACACCCTCTTTTGTCCCCAGCCCTTTTATAAACCTTTGTTTGTCAACTTCAGTCCTTCTCTCCCAGATATTTCTATGATCTTCACCCTTTATTACTCTTCACCACCCCATGTGCTCCTCTTCTTAGCTTCCACTCTCTCTCACAACTACTTCTCTATAAGTTCTATAATCAATTTAATTCACACATTCACGCAAAACACTCCCTTTGTTCTCTTCCTCTTGTTTTGATCACTCATGGAACCTCAACAACAAGACCCTGCTCCACACAACCAACCACTACAAGCACAACAAAATCAGCAACAACAAGTAGCACAAGAAGATAGTAACACTGCAGGGAGTAGTAGCAAGAGTAGCTTCTTGTGCAGGCAGAGTAGTACAAGGTGCACACCCAAAACTGATCAGATTAGAATCTTGAAGGACCTTTACTACAACAATGGGGTAAGATCCCCAAGTGTAGAGCAGATTCAGAGAATCTCGGCGCGGTTACGACAGTATGGGAAGATTGAAAGCAAGAATGTTTTCTATTGGTTTCAGAACCATAAAGCCAGAGAAAGGCAGAAGATCTATAAATGATTCTTTTCTACTATTTTCAGTTAAGTGATTCATCTCAGGATCTAGTCAATGTCTCATCTCATTTTGTCTTTAAGAACTGTGCATATTACAGATTCATCTATTGCTATCATATAAACCCTATCACAAAAACTTAATCTCCACCAATGTAGCACAGTGGAAAGAATGGGATGAATTACTGCATATCTGGACGAGCATGAAGTGAAACACAAGCCATGCAGCGATAACAACACAACAGCAACAATAATAAAAGTGTTCAAAACTTGACCTCCTATATAATTGAGTTGCAAAAAAAATAATGTCAAATCTCTGCTGATGATATATAAAAAAACAGGTAGCATTTCGGACATGGAAAGCATGGACTTGCTGCACAGCATCAGATGGTATTTAGTCCCTTCGTGTGCATTAATATTATCTGCATTACTGAATGCCCTGTGCACTGGCCCAATCTAAATACATCCACCCGCCATAATAATTAAGTAAAGCTCGCACACAAATGACAGACCCCCTCCGTTGCCAATGCTGACTTTTGAAATTTCCCTTCTAATAAGATGATTAATGAGCTATGTTAGTGTTCAAAGCCAAAAGTTCACCTGAAAGAATAGGTCAACACGAGAGAATTATCAGACTCAATTACAGGAAATCCAGAATTACGACAACTGAAGAATGATGGGAAATCCAAGCCCTATTTCTATCTATTGATGAGAACTATCTATTCTGGATCCATCAGAAATAAATCGAAATGTATCTGATGGAATCTACATCGTACGTAGAGCGCCCAACTTAGGTTTCATTTCGTTCCGTCAGGGCCAACTCAGTTCTCTTATCCATCAGTCCAATGCAATGAGCTCATCTCATGGAGAGAAAAGAAAAAAAAATGTAGTTGTGTTGTTGTTGTTCGCCGCCTCGATGAATTCCCTATCCAAAGTGAAACGGATACTAGTTTAAATCATGAGTGGGGTAACCCATCTCCTCTCTAGCCGTCTCTCCACTAGCCTATGTTGTATGGTTAGGGATGAACTGCAACATGCGCTCGCTACTTTACTTAATCACCTCAATTAACAATTTATCTATCAAGAGTATGAACTACAAAGTCATGGAAATGAACACTACCCCATTTTTATTGCTAGACAAATTTGTTCGATTTAAGTAAAATAACCATAACTTGCTCATTTCAAAACATTTTCAAGAGATTCAATTGTGTTTATTAGATAATTTATAGTACTACAATTTTGGTGTTTTGATGAGCTTGAGAATCAATCTCAATTGAGGGTTTAAATTGGTCAAAAGTTATCATGTTTTTATGTTACTGTTTTTTCAAAAACAGTTTTTTGGATGATGTGGGTTAGTAGGAAAAAAAATACATGGTGGTGTGAAGTAGTCGTTGCCTATAGGAAATGTATCGATGGTGCAGCAAGAACACAACCGCCTCAGTTTGTAAAAAGAATGCCGAAAACACTAATTTTTACTGTAAATGTTGATCTTGTTGATAGCCAATTGTAAATGATGGTGTTTGATCCGAGATCCCAATATGTTTAGTTTGTATATATAGAAATTTTGGGATACTAGTTATATAATGCAATTAGCTTGTGAATTAGTTTTTTCTTTATACTAGAAGTCAAAGCCTTTTGTGAGTATTTGCAATTACATTTTCATTGCTTATAATATTTGCATGCATAGTATATAAAACTAAAACAATAACATTTCCATTTGCAGATTCGCTTAGCAAAATATTTTATTTTTTTCCTTCAAATTCAAAAAATAAAAATTTTGCCTTTTAATTCCTGCTCAAAACTTCAGCTGCTAGAATGAATAAAAACAGGGGAGAGAGAGTCTTTCGGTCTAAGACCTCTCGAGAATTTGAAAATAACCTTTTTAAGTACCCTGAAACATAATTGAGTATTAAATGGGCATAAACATTAATTGATTTATTAGATACTTGATCAATAAAAGCTATTAGAGTGCGGAACAAAGTGCGTCGACCCAGCCTTAGAAAACAGAAGGCTTCCCCGCATCAAAATCTACACCCTTTAAAGAAGGCTTCCCCGCATCAGCAACTCACTTTGCCTTGCGAATGCTCTAGTGGATAGGGATGGCAATGGGGCGGATTTAAGCAAATCCATCCCCGCCCCGCTGAAAATTGCGGGGATTAAAATCCGCCCCGCATATCCGTTTGGTATTATTTTTCAAAACCGCCCCCGCCCCAGACGGATTTGCGGATATCCGCCCCGCCCCAATATCCGCATGAAAATTTCTTTCTACAATATGAGTATTACGATCATTTATGCATTAAAAAAAACATACAACAAATATTTAAAAAAAAAAAAACATACAACAAATTTAAAAAAAACATACAACAAATTAAAAAAAAAACATACAACAAATTTAAAAAAAAAATCAGATATCTGATTCTGAATCTCTAATATAAACAAATTACAACAAATTTTAAAAAAAAATCAGATATCTGATTCTGAATCTCTAATATAAACAAATTACAACAAATTACCAAAAAAAAAAAAAACTTAAAATTTACAAATTCGATCTAAAATTACAACAAATTACCAAAAGAAATCAGATCTGATGAGATCTGAGATCGAGATATGATGATATCTGAAATCAGATCTTTGATCTGATCTGATGATGTGATGATCTGATCTCGGAGAAGGAGAAGGAGATCTGAAGAAGGAGAAGGGGCGATCTCTGTGAGAGGGAGATCTCTCTGCGATGGAGGCAGATTTTGTGGTCGACGCTGTGTGAGGGACCTCTCGAGGTCGACGCAGTAGTGTGAGGGAAGCAGGCAGATAGCGATGGAGGCAGATCTCGTGAGTCGCGGCCGCGCTGCGTGAGGGAGGGCGACGTGGTGTGAGGGAGGGCGAGTGCGACGCTGCTCTGAGACTGAGAGTGAGACGAGAGCTTGTGTCTCTGTCTCTGTGTCTGTGAGAGGGAGAGGAGTTGGTGAGGGTGAGGTGAGGGAGGGGAGGAGCGTTTGGTGAGGGTGAGTGAGGGGAGCGAATGAAATGAAATGATGAGGGTGAGGGCGAGGGGAACATTTGGTGAGGGTGTGAGGTGTGATTTGTGAAAAACAGTAAAAGGTTAATCCTTTATATAGGCGAAGGGCTTTTTTGTAAATTTGTTAGTTAAACGGATATCCGCGGGGCGGATATGGCCTAATCCGTATCCGCCCCGAATAGTGAACGGATATTTTTTGGATAACCGAAACCACCCGAAAATCCATTCAGCCATATCCAAAACCGCCCCAAACAGATTGGGTGGGGCGGATATCCGTGAAAATCCGCCCCACTACCATCCCTACTAGTGGATGACCTTATTTTTCTTCATTGTCATGCATTGTGATTTCCACCTGTTTTGCCCTTTCAGTAATTTGCACCCTCTTGCAAGTTTGATTTCAATTTGTTAGCAACACTAGCTAGAATTACCCAAAACAAATTATGAATAGGCTGCAGCAAACCGGATGTTGTCGTTTATCATCATCCACTCCATTTCCCAGTTCCGGGCTCAACATGAACTGTATTAGGGATGGCAACGGGGCGGATTTGAGCAAATCCATCCCCGCCCCGCAAGGGATTTCGGGTCCCCAAAACCGCCCCGCATATCCGTTTGCCATTTTTTTTAAAAACCATCCCCGACCCGGACAAATAAGCGGATATCCACCCCGCCCATTTAACCCGAAAAAAAACAAATCTCAATTCAAAAAAAAAAAAACCTAATTTTATCCATCTAATTATATATTTCATTCATTAGATCAAAAGAATTACAACAAAAATTATAACAACAAAAAATTACAAATGATCCATACAAATATTACAAAAAAAAACGATCTGAGATCAAATATCTAATTACAAAATACAAAACAAAAATTTGCAAAAAAAAAAAACTAAATTTCGATCTAAAGATGATCTTATATCAGAGATGAGATCTTGATCTTGATCTGAGATCTTGATCAGATCTGAGATCACCGTCTACCTTCGCGGCCTTCACGACTTCACTGTGAAAGAGAAGGGTCGTGAGAGAGAAGGGTCGCCTTCGTCTTCGTTCGCGGCCTTCGCTGTGAGAGAGAAGGGAGGGTCGGCCTTCGCCACCCTTCGCGGCTGGCCTTTGCTGTTTTGAGAGAGAAGAAGGGACACAGGGGGGACGAAGGCAGAAGGCCTTCGCTCTGCTTTGATAGAGACTGGAGACGAGAGCAAGGTGAGGGGAGGGGTTTCTTCGAGTGGAGAAGGGTTTCTTCTTCGAGTGGAGAGGGAGGGGTTTTCTTCGAGTGGGTTAGGGTTTCTTCGAGTGGAGAGGGAGGGATTTCTTCGTAGGGTTTCTTCGAGTGGAGAGGGAGGGATTTCTTCGAGGGGGGAGAGTGAGGGAGTGAGGGATTTCTTTGAGTGCTTGGGTCTGAGAGAGTGAGTCAGTGAGATTCAAGAGTGGGTAGGTTGGTTTTTGTTTTGTATTTTTTTTCTTCTATTTAAAGGGTCAGGGGTATTTAAGTAAATTTCATACTTAAACGGATATCCGTGGGGCGGATATGGCCAAATCCGTATCCGCCCCGAATATTCGACGGATATTATTTGAATATCCGTATTCGCCCCGAAACCCATTTAGCTATATCCAAATCCGCTCCATACAGATTGGGTGGGGCGGATATCCGTGAAAATCCGCCCCACTGCCATCCCTAAACTGTATTCACAACCCAATATCCTTCCTTCATATGAATGCTACTTTATTTTCACTTTTTGAGCAATGGTGAATACTAAATGGATGTGTACCAACATCATCACCACCGTAACCAATAAATAACTTTAAAAATATATTGGTATACACCACCGTTGTTTATTATTATTATTACTATTTAAATTTCTGGTTCAAATGACGCAACAAAGTCTACAATTATCATGCTCTGCCTCTAAGAAGTAACCCATTGACAACCTTCTCAACTTGCTTGTAACCATTTGAACTCACAAGACCATTAAGGGCCATATCACATTTGAAGAGACACAGAAGCGATGTGGATGCGGCCATCGTATGGCAGTCCCCTGCCAACCCACCCGACCGCCACGACTAAATCTTCCGCAACGGTAACTAAACTCTTCTTCACTCTTCAACTCCATTATCTCTCTCAATTCATTTTCTTCTTCACACATTTTGAAATTTGGCGGGAACTCTGCTGCTGCAGGTAGGCGCCATGTGAGACCTTACTACTTCGAGTTCATCTCTCATGTAAGTTCAATTCACATCCACCGTTCTCTATTCTGTCTCTCTCATTCGATTTTTTTTTAAATCCCCTTTTTATGCACAACCCTAACTTAGTTATGGAATTTTTTAATTCGTTTGTTTTTCTTTGGTAGGTTAAGAATCGATGGGCCGGGAAGACTATTGTCGATTTGTTTGCCGAAGAATTCAAAGGAAGGCCATATGAGTATTATGTATGTATATGAATTGAAAATTTTTCGATTTCATTCTGTATATTATTGCACATTTGAGGAATTTTTGTGTGGTTTTGGACTAATTGATTCTGTTGGATTTGATTAGGTTAGTGCTGTGAGAAGCGGACGGATACAAGTTGATGGACAAGAAGTTTCGGTTTCGTATATAGTTAAATCATCACAAAATATAAGCCACTTCTTGCACAGGTTTGTTTCTAACAATATTTTAAGACTGACATTGCAATTGTATATACTATTGAGGGTATATTTCTGTTTTACTAGTTGAAAGTCATCAACTTTCATAGAATATTATAACTTATAATTCTGCTGCTATTCGTCAGAAACCTGGCATGTATGCATGGTTAAATTGTTGATTTGATCATGTCTTATATGGGTTTGGAAACGAGCTCAGCAATGGGGATTTCCTAAAATGTAGTCTATATTTATTCATTTTTGTTTTTGGGATAGAGGTCAGGTTGGGCCGTCTTGCATTCGGGATGTGGTTTCCCTACGTAGCCTCTTATATCTAGTTTAGGTGCATTTTTATTTCTTTTTGGACCTTTACATTACTGTGGCTAAATATGCAATGGTAAAAAATGTTGCAAGGTTTCTTGAACCGTAAGTTCTTATTTATGAATCTCTTAACCCAATGGTGTAGGCATGAACCACCAGTTATGGCATGAGATCTATGCAGTTAAAACGGATAACAGATTCAAAACGGTCCAAGAGCGTTATAGGTTATAACGAGATATACCGGGATATAACGGTATATAACGAAATAGTTTTTAAAATATATATATTAATACCCCTACAAAATATAATGTTATTATAGTAAAAAAAAAAAGTAAATTATGTTCATAACATTAAATTCAAAAACACAAAACCTTAATAAAAAACATTTTCCCTTAGTATGAGAGTGAGATCGCAAAAGAGACTGTGATCGACTCTTCGTCTCTTCCCTTCTTATATCATTCTTTGTCAAACGGAGAGGTCTAGTTCTCTGGCGATTGACGACGACAAGCTATGGTCCTTTTCTATGAGTCTAGGGTTCTGGTTCGATCGAGAATGAAATGTGTGTTTTTTTAAATGTATTAGAACAAAACGTTAAAACAACGTTATTGAAAAGAAACGTTATCTCAATAACGCCGTTATATCGGAGTTGTGATACCATAACGTGATAGTGTCATAACGTAACGGCTCACCCACGTTAACAATTATATCAGAGTGATATCGGCGTTATAATGTTGTTTTAACTACATAGCATGGGATGTATCAGTCCTGCAGAAAGAACCTGATGTCGTAACTGTTTGTAAGCCGGCATCAGTTCCTGTAAGTAGACAACATCGGTAATTTTTTATATTTTAAAAAATATTTCAAGTTATTTTTTATTGCTTGGCCTTCCCACGATTTCTCAATAATAGGCTTATTATCTTATCATATTATTGATTTAAATGGGTTGTAAACAACATAAACATTAACTGATTTATTAGATACTTGATCAATAAAAGCTATTAGAGAGCAGAACAACATTATTGGAACATTTACTTTATGTTGTCGGGGGTTTCACCAAGCCTGTAAAGGGTCAATTTTCAAAAGTGCCTCGACCCAGCCTTAGAAAACAGTCAAAGTGAGGGTGACTGCATTAAAATCTCCACTGTTTAAAAAGGGCTTCGCGGCATCAACAACTCACTTTGCCTTGCCAATGCTCTAGTGGCTGACCTTGTTGCCCTCCTCTGATAGCTTTTTTTCTTCATTGTCATGCACTGTGTAGTTAAAACAACATTATAACGCCGATATAACTCTTAACGTGGGTGAGCCGTTACGTTATGACACTATCACGTTATGGTATCACAACTCCAATATAACAGCGTTATGTGGCCGTCATTGAGATAACATTTTTTTTTTCAATAACACCGTTTTAATATTTTGTTCTAATACATTAAAAAAATCACTCATTTCATTCTCGATCGAACCAGAACTCTAGACTCATAGGAAATAAGGACTAGAGTTCGCTGTCGCCAATCGTCAGAGAACTAGACCTCGCCGTTTAACAAAAAATGAGATAAGACGAAGGGAAGAAGACGAAGAGTCGATTGCACTTTCTCTTGCGATCTCGCTCTCATACCAAGGGAATATCTTTTTTATTAAGGTTTTTGTTTTTGAATTTAATGTTATGAACATGATTTACTTTTTTCACTATAATACATTAATATTTTGTGGGGGTATTAAAATATATATTTAAAAAACTATTCCGTTATATATCGTTATATCCCGTTATAACCTATAACGCTCTTGGATCGTTATGGATCCGTTATCCGTTTTAACTGCATAGGTCATGCATTGTGATTGCCACCTGTTTTGCCCTTTCAGTAACTTGCACTCTCTTGCAAGTTCGATTTCAACCTGTTAGCAACACTAGCTAGAATTACCCAAAACATATTATGAATAGGTTGCAGCAAACCGGATGTTGTGGTTTATCATCCACTCCATTTCCCAGTTCTAGGCTCAACATGAACTGTATCCTACTGATTCAAAACGTTGAAAAGATTAAATCATGAGGCGAGAGAAGATATAGTATTAGATTGAATATTTAAGAAATATTAGCCATAAGAACCCAGAGCTTCCAATAATATTCTTTTCCTATTTTGTCTCTCACCATTGAAGATCCCTTTGTTTCTCTTTGACAATTCTTATATATAAAATAAGGGATCATATGCTTTCTCATTATCTGCGAGTCTTGGACATAAACGTTTGATCATTTGTATCGTTGAAAACTGTTATGATATGACCAAGGAAGACAATTCAAAACACTCATCATGTGTTAGATCATTTCCAATGCGGCTCAAAACACATGGTCAACGTGTCGGGGGAGTTTGAGTGAGAGTTGGACACAATTTTGTAATTTTTTTTAACTATTTTTTAAATAGGTGCAAATAACCAAAGGGGGAGTGTTTACAACCATTAAGAAATCAATACTTTTGGAGTTAAATGCAGGATGAAATATATGTATTGTCTATCTTGACCTGTGATGTGTAGGATACATGACCCACATTTGAGTTATTTATGAGCTTCGTGGCTGTTTATATAGTATGCATCATGATGTATTTTGATGTTTAGTGTTTTTATTTAATATAAGTTATACAAACCGAAAAATATATTATTAGATTTGACGATCGCTGCCCTAGTTATTTGGAAACATACCATGTTTCTGTGTTTGTGTCATGTCCAAAATGACACTCATGTCCGTGTCTATGCATTTGAATATAACACATTGCATAACATTGCACATGCACCTTATTTGTAATTCTTAAACTTGATTTTCCATCTAATATTTTGAATCCTTTGAAATGTTTGGTTATGGCTCTCAATGCTATACCTCGACATGTTTTACCACTCGGTTTCTTGAAGTCGTACCTTCAAGACTTCGCAACGGTAGAGAGCAAGCTGGGAGTGCCTTCAGTATTCACAACCCGGGCCAATATCCTTCATACGAATGCTACTTTATTCTCACTTTTTGAGCAATGGTGATTGGTGAATACTAAATGGATGTGAATAAATAACTTTAAAAATATATTGGTATACACCACTGTTTATTATTATTATTATTATTATTATTATTATTATTATTTAAATTTCTGGTTCAAATGATGCAACAAAGTCTACAATTATCATGGTGTGCCTCTGAGGAGTAACCCACTGACAACCTTCTCAACTTGCTTGTAACCATTTGAACTCATAAGGCCATCATGGGCCATATCACATTTGAAACCACAAATTGGGGTTCCATTTGTAGTAGATTAGAAAAATCTGTGAGGGAGATGTATAGCACATCCCATCTAGCTTTTGATGCTTTTAACTTTGAATAATGCTCCTGTTATAGATGATTAACCAATTAGTGAGAGAAACTTACAAAATGAAACAACCTTTAAAAATGACACATCACATAGAACTTGTGAATCATCATAACAAGCAGAACCTAATGAAACAAACATACCATGAGATACGTATATCTCCCTTGATCAAAACCATAATACATACACCTCCTTATCAAAACTATACTCAAACATAGCTTTGAATAATTCACCTACTTTGAATTAGCATTGATAACCAAGAAAAAGAGATTAAATCAACCAAACGAAGAACAGTTGATGGAAGTCACCTTAATATCCATGTAACCAACATTTGAAAAATCAATTAAAAGAAGGGAAGTAGTTTCCTTAGAACACCTTTTATGCATTTAGTAACTCAGATCATGGATGAGTGATTTGAGAGGAAGATAGAGGTAGATGGGCTCATCCGATTTCACTAAAATGGATATATTTTAGAACATAATCAAGCCCAAAAACCAACAGGCTTGATTAAGGCACAGTCCCAAAAAGATAAAAAGAACATTTGAATTAATAAATCAGATGGTGAAGCTGAAGCATCCCCATCGACCACGCTTCTGACTATATTGTTTCTATTGCTATATAGGTTCATCCATGTGGTCAATATCGTAAGAACACTGTTGTTGGCATTCTTCAGGCTGAGTATGACTTTGCGCCTTTGTTTCGTATCCTAACAACCCTCCTCTGAAGCCAATATTCAAAATCTGTGTAATTCTGACTAGAGCCTAGTTTTATCCATTAACTGGTGCCCTCTGCTCCTCTGTTAATATCTGGCCACTGTTTCTGCATTTCCCTTTAACACTTTTCTAGCGGTGCATCGACTAGATCGTTTGGTTTCTGGGCTGCTAATATTAGCCAGAAGTGCAACTAAAGCAGACTTATTTAGGCAGCAGGTAACTGGTAACCATGGTACTGCTGTATAATTATGTTTATATTTCTATGTAGCAGTAGCATACATTTCTTACATCAAATATTGTTAGTGTTAGTGTGGTTTAAAAGTCTGTTCTGTTTCAGAAACCAGAATTTTCGCATCAGAATCTGTTGGTATTGCAGTTCTTTTAAAGCAAGATAGACAATTTGCCTTTTTTGTTGGAATATTCTAGGGTTTTTTAATGTATTGAAATTTAAATAAAAAGGCTGTTGTTTTTCTATTAATCTTAACCACGACACTGAACAAGATTTCAAACCCTAACTGGCAAATACTGATATGGTAAAATGAGCTTACTTATATTTGGCTGTACTTTTATTGAGTATTGCATTTACTATTATTATTCTTACTTAAACAAATGCATGTGTTGACATTCTTGAATTTGAGATAGAAGACATCTTGGTGGATAGTTAGAGTGACAGTTTCCTATTGCTCTCATCTTACATTACCTCTCGAATGAGGAGATTAATCCTGTTATAAACACAAATATTTAAGAACCTTTTTATTTATCATTAACGTCTGTTTCAGAAACATAAGATGACACCATATTCTAATTTACTGGAGTGTGATAATTTATCTATTCAGTCTTTTATATTCATCACGAAACTCAATTAATTCAAACAATTGGATCATGATTTATCTATTCAGTCTTTTATATTCATCACGAAACTCAAGGTGATAATGATTTTTGTATAATGCCATAACTATCTTTATGAAACACATAACATAAAAGGATCTACCAGGCCTGGCTTGTTGAAGCTGTAGTTCATGATCTTGTTAAAATTTCAAATCTGTTTCAGATAATTTACCAATTCTTTCTTAGTCCTTGTATTTAATATGAGTTTTATTGTTGCTTGTATACTGTCTGAAAAGTATATTCCAGTAAACAGATTGAGGGTGGGATGGTTCAGAAGCAGTATATTGCTAAGGTTTTTGGGGTGTTCCCAGAAGAGGAGGTACACTTCGGCTGTTTATTATATGCTTCATCATTTCATGTAATCATATCAAAATTTGATAATTTGTTTTCTGTTTTATGTCGCAAATCGATTTTGCAGCAAGTTGTTAATGCAAATGTCAACTATAATGCTCGGGAAGGGAGGAGCACTGTGGAGGTAATCTTTTCCTTTGACCTGTAGGCATTAATAGATATCAAAGAGAACTGGGTAAAAAAAACTCAAATATGAAACTATATGATTGTTGACATGATTCCTTTGATCTGTCAACGTAAGTTGTGTGGGATGGAGCTTTTATGAGCTAAAAACATGGTAGGTACGTGTTTTTGTTCTTGTTTTCTCTGGAAGAAAAAATGTTAAAGTGTTCTGAGCAAGCAATTGAAAAAGAAGATGAGTGTGCCAAAAGCAAGAAGCCCTATGTATAATGTTAAGCAGATCTAGGAAAGATTGTGATATGATGGCTATCCAAAACTTTAATGGATGATGTAACATTTTGTGTAATCTCATTGGATAATGGTTGAGATGAATTGCCATCCAGTTACTATTATCTCAATATTGAACATAACTCCAATACCAGAAAAGAAAACCTAAACCTGAACATTTTTTGCACAAGGCAAGCTAGGGTTTTAAGGGACCATACCCTTATTATTAAATGAACTAAAGCCATACAAAGCACTCAAAACTCACGAGAGCATGCCACAAAACAACTAAGGCAATCACCTAACGTATAAAGCCCTATTAGAAGTCTTTACACGCAACCAAGCACATTAGACTTGGGATATCAATTTTTTTTTTTTTTTAATTACTATAATAGGTTGCTATCATCAACTCTAACTCGATATTTCATATGACACTCCTTTTCACTAAGTTTGCAAGTTTTCCTGAGTTGCTTTATCAACATAACTTCCTATTCTAACTCCCCATCTTATGCATTTCCATCCTCGTCATCACTTTCTTTATCATTCTCATCACTTTCAACATTCTAGCTCCCATCACTTTCACTCCCATTCTCACCACTACCATCCTCATTCTCATCATTTTCTTCTCCATCACTATCATTTGCATGAGTTTCTACCTTCTACTACCTTAACTTTACTATCATTTGCATGATGTTTATTTGAACATCCATTTGGGTTCCCTTACCTCATTGATCTCTCCATGAACAGCTTTGTCCAACTCTATTTGATTCGCTATCACTATGTCGCGGTCTTGATCATTAACACTCTTCTCAACTATTACCACCTCATTCCCTTGGTTATTGCCTACCATATTAGTATGAGCATCATTGTTTTGCCCATGCTTGTCACAATCCTCCTTCTCTTGCTCATTTTGTTGTACATCTACTCTCATAGGAATCATCAAACAGTTCCTCTTAAGAAAACTGACCCAAGCAAGAGTATCTGTTCTGTTGGTTTGCTTAAGCTTGTCACAATCCTCCTTCTCTTGCTCATTTTGTTGTACATCTACTCTCATAGGAATCATCAAACAGTTCCTCTTCAGAAAACTGACCCAAGCAAGAGTATCTGTTCTGTTGGTTTGAAGTTGACACTCTTATCACTCCACCTCCCTCGGCTCCTGCTGCTAGTGTGGCCTCTTGCCCTACCTCCATTGGTAAAATTATTAACAAGTCACTTTGGAGCAGTGATTTTGTTCGTAGGGGCTTTACCCCTATTTTGGTTGGTTGTCTGACCACCCTCGTTAACTTCTTCCCTGTTCTTGAACACATTGGCACTCTTGTCAGCTCGTAGATTTGATCTCCAATTCCTTGTGCCCTTGAAAGCAGGTTTATCCACTCCACATCGAATGTCAATGTGGCCAAATTTGTGACACTTCATGCACATTTGTAGCCTCCAAGGGTACTCCAAGTTCGTCGTAAAGCTTTCCCCGCCTTCAATGGTGTATTTGAGCACATCTGGGTGTGTTTGGGTAGCTTCCACCTCAACACAAATGTTAGTGTAGGTAAGCCTTGTGCACTCTTCAGTTGCTTTATCAATGCACACAATGCACACAAGCCTTCCAAGATTACTAGCAGCGATATGACTCAAACCCATTGTCGTCCAAAATTGCTTAGGAATTCGATAAAATCACACCCAAATAGGGATTCTAGAGAGCTGCTTATTAGCAATTTCCATCTTGTTCCAAGCTTTTACAATGAACACTTTACCCCAAATATAAAGAGGTCCGCTCGTTAAAGCTTTAGCTCTGTCATCTTCCTAGAGAACTTGAGAAAAGAACCAATCACCATCACTAGTGATCTCCAGGTTTCCCTTGGTTCTTGGTTTTCCACTTCCTTGCACTGTTGTTTGCACAAGAGAATAAGGGAGTCTGGAGTAGATGAAGTACTCTACCAAATGCTTCTGCCAAACATTAGCACCATACCCAGCCACCGCCTTTGGTAACACACAGACCTCTCCTTCTCTAATGGGAGCAATACAGAAGAGAGGCTCAGAGCTCGCTGAACTCTGATTTGTACCAAACAGAGCCTTTCAAGGACCTGCAGGAACCTTAAAGTGAGAAGGATTCTCCACTTCTGTGTGTGCTTGAGCTGCCCCTGAACCAAGCATCACATTAGGTTGTGTATTCTCTTCCTGGAGAATCATCGTTCCTCGGCTGGATCTGCACCTTGGCTCGCTGCATCCGGCTGGATCTGTTTACCTTTGCTGGCTGCTCTCCGCCTACTGCTCTCTGCTGTCTTTAGTTGGTGTTTGTTTCTCACCTTTAAGAATGATACTTAAAACCTGAATATTACCAGCGACCATAACAAGACGTATGGCTAGTCTATTTCATCTCTCTTCTCTCGTTTTTCTGTCTTCTCTCCTCATTTTTCAGTTCCTTTTCCTTTATGCATCTTTTTCTATTTCATCTCAATCTCTCTTTTTCTTTGCCCCATTTCTTCTCCTTACAATGGTATTTTTTTTTTCTGGACGACAGATGAATATTATTGAAAGCAAAGATATGTTACAAAATATTTCTTTTTAGTATGGCTGCATGGAGGATGACCCATACAATCATTACTAGATAGGTCCTCAATTCATTTGAAGATTGAGCAAAAGATACAATAACAAAATTTTGATTGCCTTGCTTAGAGAGTCAATCTGCTTCTCGGAACATTTTCTGAAGCTTGATGGTAATATTCTGACTTTCTGAGTATTGGTTGGCTCTCAGAGCCAATCCCCATATCTAATGTTCACTTCTTGGGAGGGGTAACCTAAAGAGTAAAGGTTAGAGTCAAGTGACTTGGTATTATGTATGGGCGTAGTTAGTGCAAATCATTGAATGCTGAGTGAAGGTGCCAAAGATAAGAGGCCTACCATTGGATTGGTGTCCATAGACTGGGCTGATGAGGATGTTGACTTTGTAAGTGTGGTGAATTGTTGTGATTCTTGTTTAAGAAAATTATGTAGTATTTTACAAGTTTCTTGTCCCAGAATGTAAGTTCATAGTTTACATGTGATATTTGTTTTTGCTTGACTAAATTACTGGTAATTATTTATGGCTTGTTGTCACATGGATTTTAACCTATTAGTACATGGTTTAAAAAATCAATAGTTTTTTAGACTTGATATGTCAAGTGTCTCATCTATAGGTGGAAGGCTGTTGTGGTGATAAACCCAGTAACGGAAAATCTGCCTGTACAAAGTTTACTAGGATTTGTACGGACGGAACTCATAGTATTGTTTTATGTAAACCAGTCACTGGTCGGACTCATCAGGTACTTTATTTTTTTCAGGACCTCTTCTTTTCTGTGCAAAAAAATATTTCTCTTGCTTGAATCTTCAACAGCTTTATATTAGGAAGGTTTCTACATTTTGTGTTTAAAGGTTATGTGTTTGATCCAAGCTTTGTATGTGAAAATATGGATGTTGAATCACTAGTTCCTTATTATGAATTCTTGTAGATCCGTGCCCACCTGCAATATATAGGTCATCCAATAGCAAATGACGAGCTCTACCTGGCTGACATAGTAGCAACTTGTTCTACTGAAGGAGTGAGTGCTGATAAAGCAGCTGTGGTTATTCCAGGAAATTCTTGTAGATTTTCTCATAATAATCATTCTGAAGAAATTGAGGAGAGGTCTGATGCAGACTTCAGTGTGGATCCTATGTGCACCAATTGTCCAAATTTGGCTCCTCAAGGGTAAGAGATTTGTTATATGTTGCAGAATATTGCTCTTTTGGTTTTGAGATGGTATGTAGATGACACTTCATCTACTATCTAATGCTCGCACAATAGTTTTACTGCTAGAACCAGATTTCTCCATAATTTCAAAGTTTCAATTAAACCGATTCTCCCGAGCCTAGCATTTCATACAGGGCGTCCTCTGATGCAGTGTGCTTCTTTTGGTTTTCTGATCATAATTCACTCATACCCAATTATAAGCGTCGCCAGATGCCTTCTCATCCCTCTTTTTATCGGGTAGAAGAAATGCATTTTCATTGGACACTAGTCATAGTTCAAATCATTACAGAATTACGATCATATTCCAGCACATATCTCTAGTTAAAACTTCCATGATTCTATAGATGTTCTTGAAGTGTGATGAGGTCCCTAACAGAATGTTTTGCTGGACCATGTGCTTTCTTTTGTACACGGGTGTCCTAGGAATCATCTGATGATACAGACATTATCGACTTCTTAAAAATTTCCAGTGATCTTGAGAACCGTAGGTTATCAATAAAGAAAGTTGTTAGATTGGATGATTGTTAAATTATCCAAATCCATGCTAAAGTAATTGTGCATTTGTGTTCTATTTGAGCAACTTGGTGGGTGGCTGAATTACAAGATCAACTGCACAATTGGGTGTGTGCAGAACTGACATAAGATGACAGCACCATGGGGGTGGGGTGAGATAGCTAAAGGGCACCTTGCTAAATTACAAATGGCGATTGTCGATGATTTCCCAATACCTTTCAACTTTGAACATTTTTCAAGTAGGAGTTTATTAGGTCTGGACTTTGAACTTTCTTTGTGGAAAGCATTGGATTTGTATGCATGATTTCGACATCCTTTCAGTTGGCTTTACTCATATATCAGTAGATTTGTTTTTTTTTTTTTTTTTTAATTGAACCTCCAGTGGGGAGGGGCAACTATGGGATGCCAGACCTTTATTACTTATCAAAAAATTGATTTACAAACGAAACGGGGGTATTTTACGACTTTACCCGTAGAAAATCCAAGCCTTGGAAAGGAACCGAATACGGTATCCAATAAAAAATCTACAAAAACCGAGCACAAAAACTGCTTAACTAGCCTAGAAAATTAAAGAGCCATACAAAATAAGAAATTAACGCGCATCCTCGCACCTACGGCAAACCAAACGGTACCCTAAACCATGGAGAAACCATACCCATGCTGAAAAACCATCGCAGTGACAGACAGCAAGTCCCTGCACTTATCCCGCAGCTGCATCACCTGCTCATGTAGACCAACAGCAAGGCGCAATGATCCCTGCGGTTGTCCTGTTTCGCAAGTCTCTGATTTAGCGCTGTATGCCGAGACGTAGCAGCACTAAAACTGTGACGCAGCCGCGCGTTCGCAGCCACCAATCCGACACCATCTCAGCAGGCCGCATACCAGACAGCAGGCCATGTCCTCGCAGCAAGCCACGGCCTCGCAGCAAAACCAAACTCAGCACCCAACACAGCACCAGAGTGCGCGAAGCGAGCGCCCAGACTGCTTGATCTCGCCTGCAGTCCAGGCAACAGCACAGACCGCTGGAAGTTCGAGTCCGCAGCGTAAAAAACAGAGGACACTTTGTTTTACAGCAGAGTGCCCTGCCATACACTGAACCTGTAATCTCCGCTGCCCAAACATTGCGACGCCTAGTCTTCCCCATGACGTATGTAAGCCGTATGACAACGGTCAAGCACTAATAAACCTGCCACCCTCCTAGGGAGATCATTTGCAGCGAAAGAGACCGTTGTATGCTCTCGTTGTGCTCTAGTGGCTAAAGCATCCGCCACCGCGTTGGCTTTTCTATAAATGTGGGAGCAATTAAACGTCAATTGTTCCGCTAGCTGCTTGATTTCTTTTAAAATATTCTCCAAATGCCACAGTATTTTAAAATTACCCTTAAACCACCCACAAACAATTTTTGAATCCGTCTGAACAAACACCTGCTTAAAACCCAACGAGAGACAAAGACGGAGTCCCTCAGCTAGAGCCATAAGTTTCGCTTTATTGTTTGAGCCTGCACCAAAAAACATTTGCTTCCCCACAACACAAAGACCCCTAGAGTCTCTAATAATTGCACCTTCAGCAGCCATGTTCTTACAGGAAAATCCATCCACATTAAGAGCAACAAAATCTGGCGGAGGGGGATGCCAAAAGACAATTCTACTAAGCTTTCTCAAAACTGGAATCTCTTGTATCCCCAAAGCCCATAATGGAGCCTTATGCAAACTGACTCGCTTAGGAGTTAGAAAATTGTTAGCTAAAAGCAAATTGCGCCGAATATTCAGAATCACAAAAGCAGGATTAGGAACAGCATTATCATATACACATTTGCGCCGTTGTTTCCATATTTCCCATAAAATGAACATAGGAGTGAGAAGTGATAGCACACCTGTTTGTGTGCTCATTTTGGCACGCCTAAACCAAATGACAAGTGTCGTGGAGATTTCCGCCGGTTTTCTGATATGCACATCAAAAATCAACTCAAAATGGCGCCATACCTGCATCGCCAGTTCTCCATCCAGAAACAAATGATTCAGAGATTCTCGTTGTGGCATGGTGCAATATCTACATCTAGATGCCAGACTAAATCCGCATCTGTATAACTCCCCATCCACTGGTACCCCTCTATGGAGTAATTTCCACACCAAAACTGAGATTCTAGAAGGGATACTGTCATGCCACAACAATTTATAAAGGCCATTAACCGTCCCTTTCCTCCGAAGCAAGTCATAGGCCGACTGAAGAGAAAAAATCCCATTTTGGTTCGGAACCCATATACATTCATCCTCTTGAAATTCCTCGCCATATAATCTATCAGCAAAAATTCTCCTTGCTAGATGTCTGATTTCTGGATTAACCAATTCAAAGTTGGTTGAAATCACCTCATGTATCGAAGGCCACACACCTTGAGAAACCAAAGCCGCCGATCTTCTGAAGGATGCTACCGTATTCCAATTTTCCTCAAAAAACTGATATTTCCCTTACCAACGCGCCAAAGCGAATTACTCAGAATAAGGGATTTGCCAAGCATGAGTTCTTTGAAAAATGGGGAAGACCCAATTTTCACCAACTGACCATTCAAAGCCACCCCATGCACCCAGTATTTACTTCTCAGGAAAATAGCCCAAAGAGAATCCGACGTAAGAAGGCGCCAAAGTGCCTTGAGGCGAAAAACCCTCATAACCACCAACAAATCTCTCACACCCAGACCTTTTTCGTCCTGTGGACAACAAATATTAGTCCATGAGACCCATTTTTTCTTCAGTCTTCCTTCACAATCCCCCCAGAAGAAGTCTGCCAACAAACTATTGATCCGAGTTAAAATTTTCATAGGAACACACATGGTACTGAGGATATAAATGGGAATCGAACTCAGAACATGTTTAATCAAAATTAAACGGCCTCTCGGAGATAGCAATTTCGCCTTCCATCCCTGAATCCGCGATTGAATTTTAGCAATCAAATCTTCAAAATATGAAATTTTGACTCTGCCTTGAAAAACTGGCCCCCCCAAATATTTCAAAGGAGCATCTCGGAACGAGAATCCCGTGTAGGTTTTGAATCCTACAATTTTCTCTGCATCTGCCTTGTCATCCACCATGAAAGAGCTTTTGCTCGCATTTATTTTCTGTCCCGAAGACTGGCAATAGCTGTTTAAAAAATCCATGCATCCCAGAATAGAGGACCTTCTACCATTTAAGAAATTGAGAGTATCATTTGCATAAAGAAGATGTGATATAGGACTGCATGCCCTGGGGGTGTAGAAGTAACCAATTTTACCTCGAGCAAAAGCCTCGTTAAGACCCCTACTCAGAACTTCGGAGGCAATAATAAACAAAAATGGAGACAGAGGGTCACCTTGCCTTAAACCCCTGGTAGATCTAAAAAATCCTTTGTAGACTCCTTGAAGCAACACTGAAAAGCCACAAGAAGCGATACACTTGGAAATGATATGACAAAATCTACCATTAAAGCCAATTTTTGTAAGCACCGCCAACAAAAAGTTCTATTCCATTCTGTCGTAGGCTTTCTCCATGTCAATTTTCAAAACCACATTACCGCCGAAAACCTTTCGGTTAATGTCCCTAATCAACTCCTGTGCAAGGCCAATATTCTCACCAATAAATCTGCCTTTAACAAATGCCCCCTGCTCCGGAGAGATAAGTACAGGCAAAAGATCTGCCAATCGAGTACAAAGGATTTTGCTGAAGATCTTATAAATCACGTTGCATAAACTAATAGGGCGAAATTCAGAAAAGGAACCTGGATTCTCAGTTTTAGGAATCAAAGCCAAGAAGTTAGTCGAGAAAGAAGCCGACATCGCTTCCCCCTCAAAAATTTGAATAGCGGCCTCCCAAATATCAATGCTCAGAATCTCCCAACAAGACTGAAAAAAACCAGCAGTAAATCCATCCGGACCCGGGGCAATATTCTTGGGGATGTCAAAAACAACCTTTTTCACTTCCTCCAGAGAATGACGTTTGACCAAGATGTCACAATGGCCGGAATTCACCAGTCTCGGGATACAATTCAACAACTCTGCATCTACCGTACATGAACCTTGGGAAGACAACAAATTGGCAAAAAAATCAGTGGCATTAAAAAGAATCTCCCCAGGGTCCGAAATAGTCCTGTCGCAAGGTAAATTAATTTGAGTAATAGCCCTCCGTTTTTGTTTAGACTTGGTAGAGGCGAAAAAATATTTGGTGCAGGCATTCCCCTCCTTAAACTCATTTTCACCGGATTTTTGAATCCAGTAAAGCTCCTCCTGTTTGAGAGCTAATCTGTATTCAGCCTGACAGCGATTTAAATTGCAACAAGCATTAGTGTCCCAGTTGGCATCAACATTAAAACCATTATTACTACCACTAGCAAAGCCTGCCAATAAAATAGTTTCCCATTGTTGCATTTCATCCTCTAGAGCGCGGATCCTGCTAAACACATTCCCAAATACCATCCGGTTCCACTGGATGAGAGCGCGACGGATCAATTTAAGTTTGGCAGCCACTCTATCAATGGGTCTGGGGAAGGCCATATCTGTCAACCAGATTCCCTTAACCAGATCAAGAAACTCCGGGTGTGTAGTCCACATGTCCAAGAATCTAAACAGTGCAAAACCAATCCTTGGTTGAGAGGGCATGGATGCCAACATAGGGGAATGATCAGAAAATGTACGATTAAGGTGTTCAATTTTAGGATTATCCAGAACTGTCAGCCAAGCCGAATTGACAAAAATCCGGTCAAGTCTAGCCCAAATGCGCTTATGTCCTCGCCTATTATTGCACCATGTAAGTCGAGGACCCGAATAACCACAATCAATTAAGCCACATGTTTCAGTACAATCGGAAAAATGAGCCATACTAGCCAGGGAGGGTGCAATTCCTCCAACTTTCTCCCCCGAGTGTAGATAAGTATTGAAATCCCCACCGACCATCCAAGGGGAATCGTTTTGAGCCGCAAATGTAACCATATTGGACCATAATTCATTTCTTTCATCCACAGAGCATTTAGCATAAACAAAAGAAATTAAAAAAACTCTTGAAGAAGAATCTGTTACCTAACAATGAATAATCTGGTCCGACATGTCCACCACTGAGAAAGCAAGAGACGAATCCCACATAATCCAAATCTTGCCACCAACCCTGTCATTAGAGGCAAAATCGCCCAGTTTAACTTTGTTCCCAATCTCCATGTATCTACTAGCATCAATCATAGGCTCCGCAATCATAAGAATTCTGACATTGTGGTCCAAAACCAACTTTTGTAACCTCCTTCTCGTGGCCCTATTACCAACGCCGCGAGCATTCCAAAACATAAAGTTTTCAATCATCTTAAACGCGGGAGGAAGACAAACCCTTCTTAGTCTTACGACGAGTGCCCGAAGGAACCGCAGCTTTGACGTTTTTCTTTCGCTCCGCATCAGAAAAGTGCCCCCAATTCTAAGTCCTTGATAGCTTGTGTGCCCGGCCCAATGTCCGAATCCGACTCCGCCTCATCACTATCTGTGGCGCTTTCAAGCGTATTGACATTCATTTTTTTCTTCTTTTTCGCAATGAAACGTCCACCTTCACCAATTTGCTAATTTCAGCCGGCATCCCGCGAACATCCAACAATCCAAACGTGACTGCCTGCTGATCTGTTTCAGTGCCTGCTTCCTGGATCGCAGCAATTGGAACCTGTAATTCAGCCCGTATATCCTGTGTTTCAGCAGCACAAGACGACGTCATAAGCAAACCAGTTCGAGGAGCGAGCATACAGTGGCCTGGTTCACTGACGGGAGAAGGAGCAACAGCTGTGGCAGACCCTGGCACTGCCTCTGCTGGAGCGAAACAGGACGCAGGCTCCCCTGTTTCGGTGCTGTTGTCTGGCTGAGACAGCCCAGGCTGCTCGGACTGGGGCATCGTTTCCTGAGTATGGGGCATTGGCGAACCTGACTGGGACAGACCAGAGTGCCCGGACTTTCCCTCCAATGAAAATTCCACATGTTTCATCCCTGACACGAGCTGCCCAACTTGAATTTCGCTAACAGTTTGCGACGCCTCAGCATGATTAGTAGGAGTACTCGTTGATGCCGGATTGACATCTTTGTCATTTGGAATCGGGTTTGGTTGGTGTCCAAGAACATGTTCAATTTCTGAAGTTGTATACCCCGCCTCTAGTAGGCATTCCTCCGTAGATGCTGACTTGACCCCGGTTTCAGCAAGCTCAAATTTCTGACCCGCTGTTTGAAGTTCCGTTGGAGCACCCTCCTCTTCCTCAGTATTCTCCATTAGAGCCTCAAATGTGTTTGACAAAACCACTTTTACTGGGTCAATTGCCCCCGGCTTGTTGTTCACGACTCCCTCCGGAATCTCCTCGCCTGTGCTATTTTTTGTTCCACTCACACCCACCTCCGAATTTGAAGATTTTTCTTTTCTAAGCACGGGAACATAATGTTGCTTGATATTATTATTTTCTGCCTTTGATTTGACGACCTTCTCAGTCTTACCAATGTCCGGAACTCGGCCCCTGGCCTTAATGCCGAGCTTCTTGCGACAAACACTCTCCTGATACCCTATCAAAGAACAAAAATCACAATATTTGAAACCTGGGTATTCTATCTTCTGCCAGAAACCTCTATTATTGGCTCTATCAATCCATACTATGTTTGGTAATTTGTCAGCCAAAGTCATCTCCACGCACACGCAGGCGTAGCCCGGGCGTGATAAACATCTAGTATGGTCGTCCATTCTCAAAAACTCACCAAAAGAATTGACAATTGCTTTTAAAATAGGGGGATGAAAAAGATGTAAAGGTAAGTTAGGCAACTCTACCCATAGTGGCACCGAAATCGGGTCCTCCTTCAGACTGAAACCATCATGCCAACGGAAAGCTTTAAACCGAAAACCACGAATCAAAAAGGAATCCCGCGACAACACTTTTTTAGCTTCCTCCTCCGATTGTAG
Source organism: Berberis thunbergii (assembly GCA_003290165.1). Lineage (NCBI taxonomy): Eukaryota > Viridiplantae > Streptophyta > Magnoliopsida > Ranunculales > Berberidaceae > Berberis > Berberis thunbergii. Next base: position 75,679 of record QNQO01007930.1, read on the forward strand.
ACGAACTAATACATGCCGCTGGTTGAGTAATCCAAGCGAAAATCACCCATAATGCCCCAGGTTCTGTGAATCGAATCTCGAATGTCCTCCAATGTAGGGCGGTAGCTAGAGAATTTTAAGACTATCACATGTTTTTCCATAAATGCCTCCCCACGAACTTCATCCGTTGCCGTAATGCCAATTGCTGGAGCGCCCTCTTTACGGAATCTAGTGCCTTCAACTGGAGTCTCCACAATGTCGGCCACCAGAAATTTTCCCAAAATTTGTGCGAAAGAGGGCTTAGCCGCTCCTTCCACGGCTCCCCCATTAGCAGATTTCCCCATCATGTGGGGGGGGGGGGGGGGGATGGCGGCGGGAGGCGCCGACATCACCTCCAGATCGGTGCCAGTGTCGAAAATCAAAACAGAAGCAGCAGATTCAAAACGGATCAAACCTGTCTCTGTACCGTAACGGTGCACAAATCTGAACCGTATCGGCGACTGTGACAAAGATATCACTGCAGCCGAAACTTGATAACCAGATCTGAATAGCGACCAAGACGGGAACAGAGAGCGAGGTAACTACCTGATGCAGTGTTGTGAGACCTTGAAAACGTCCAGAAGCGACCAGTATCGGCCTGAATCGCGTGACGCGACCAGAGATATGCCGGCAAAGGGTGGCTGCGCCGCCTAGGGTTGTCGCAGTGTCTACCCTAGCCGCCACCAGGCGATGGCTAGGATGCAATCTTACAGAGGAATGACGGTGGAGATTAGATATCGGTCAAAGACCGAGATACCCCTGAAAATCGCCCCCAAATCGCCCTCTCCGAAATTCTCTCCCGAAAATTCAATTGCTCCAAGGGTGAGGGGTGCAACACGAGGACTTCCCAGGAGGTCACCCATCCTAGTACTACTCTCGCCCAAGCAAGCTTAACTGCGGAGTTCTGATGGGATCCGGAGCATTATGATTAACTTCAATTTTTCAGACTGATTTTTTTCTGGTACATTTAAACACTCTATGCTGAAACCCATATAATACTTGTCTCTGAATCTCTTATCAAATTGATTCAACATTCCAATTCATTTATTATTTTAAAGGGTATACTCTGTTTAATTTTGCCTATGCCTGTTTTCTTGCAGATATGGTGGACATGAAGAGGGCTTATGGCTACATTGTTCCAAATACTCAGGACCCGACTTGGTTTATGAATGTCCAGACTGGGCTACACTTGAATGAACTGATGTCATTCAAAAATGTTTTTATGAGCACCATTTTTTATTATAAGTTGTTGCTTTCTTGAATTGAATTGAAAAGTTTAATACAAAAAAGAACGCCCCACTAAATACGAAAGAATGTCGAAGTTTGGATCAATCTTCAAGACATCCACGAATCATTTAGTGTCTTCATCAAATGAAGCAATGAATTCTGAAGACGAGCATGAAGCGAAACATAAGCCATGTAGCGATAACAACACAACAGCAACAATAATAAAAGTGTTCAAAACTTGACCTCCTGTATAATTGAATTGCAAAAAAACAATGTCAAACATATGTATGTCAATTAGCTAGACCATATATGTAACACATTTTAGGAGTGATTATAAACATTGGTGGCTTGACTTCCCACGGTGACACCTCTGAAGACGCTTTTCATCTAATCAGCATTATAAAAAAAAATTGATCTGTGTATGTACAAATTATCAACATGTGTATATTCCTGTACTCTAATTCTTAGTGGATTTTTTTATGGTGAATAATAGTTTGTAGTTTGTTAATTAAAGAGATTTACTTGATTTTACACAAAGAAAAAGCTTTTCAGAAACAATTTTGGAAGAAATCTTCTATATATATATTGCCATGTAGATACATTCCCCTACTTGTAAAAGTGTTGCTTGAGTTCTTCTTCTTTCAAGATCCCATACTTTATACATGATAATTGATCACTCCAAGAATAAAGTATACTGGGCCTTGAAAGACATTCTACAATGCCCTTTCATTGTAGAAAGCAAACACTGATTCTGTATATATAAGATGATCATCAATCACTCCAAGAATAAAGTATATATACTGGCCCTTGAAAGATCAATTCTGCGATGTCCTTTCACTGCAGAAAGCAAACTCAGATTCTATATATCTAAGATGATCATCAATCACTCCAAGAATAAATTGTTTATGTATATATACTTCATCATCAAAGACAAAGAGAACATCCCACCCACCCAATCCAATTCATCTGCACTGTTAAGGTAATACTAACTCTATTATAAGATCCTACTGGATCCTACTATAGTTAGTTAGCAAATGTCTGTCATGTTTGCTGATTAAAAGTTAGATATATAAAAGGATATAAATTAACCAGTTGTTGTTGACTTGTTTATGATTTGTATGAATAGCTTAACTTCTTTACGTTGTTACAACGTATGGTGTTATGTACTACTATGAAATGTTCTCTCATTTGTTGCTTCAAAATGGTATAATCTCCTTTCTAAAGTCAGATTTCAACTACAATTGGCATTTCAAGTTTGTTTTCTCGATGTAATGATGTTGACACGAAGTATTCTACTTGTATGATGCATTATACTTTTACTACTTTTTGACATGACGATTCTTGGTTAGCCCAGTCTTTTATTGATTACATCAAAGAAAACAATTTTGGTGCATATAATGCATGTCCCTGGGCCTGAATACGTGTGATTATAACACCAAGTATCCCAACCTTTAGACATCCATGCAGTAGGACAGGCAGGGGATGTACGAATTCCAAGCACCTTTATCTGCAGGGGATGTCTGCATTATCACTCAGTTTTAGATGAATCTTTGTTATTCAGCGACAATATCCAATAATAGGGTCTTAAAAAGGATTAGATTATTTCAATACGAGTGGTTCTTATTTAATCAAAGACCCATTTTTTTTTTTTTTTTTTGTGCTTTGTTTCAGTGGGAAACCTTCTGTGTTCATGACTGCTTTAGCAGTCTTCCACAGCACTTGCACTTCAAAGCATCCCAAACCTACCTTGCTTTAATTCTTTCCTTTCCACATACAAACTAGTTATGAGTTCTCTTCCTCTTTTGTCCAAAAGTGATCACTTTCACACCCATAAAAGCAACACATTACCATTTTCGTCATCTGTTCAAGTGCATTGTTTTTCTTTTCCCAATTTTGGCATCCTCTGTTATCCTTCTTCACTAAGAAAATGGCTTCATCACCCTACAAATTCTCACGCCATCCACTGAAACTTGAGAGAATAGAAAATCTTTCGATAGGGGCAAAATAATAACGTCTTAAAAGGGATTAGATTATTTCAATACGAGTGGTTCTTATTTAATCGAAGACCCATTTTTTGTCTTCACGTCAACAAAACATGTGGATGCACCATCCAAGCACAAAATATCACACTGTAGAAGGACTCTTGATGTATCAGTGATTCTAGGGAGAGAGGAAAGAGCGAGGAAAAGGGCTTGACGTATCACAAAATTTCAAGAGGGAAGGAGCGAGGAAAAGGGCTTGATGTATCACAAAATTTCTCTTGAAAAGGACTCAAAATTTCATCATCAAAGCCAAAGAGAACATCCAATCCAATTCAAACCAGCTTGTCCGAAGATGGTAAATTACTCTGCTCCAATGCCTGCAGTTGGTTTGTACATTGCAGCAGCCTCTTTAGTATGTTTTCTCTTCCTGTTTTTTGACATATTGTCTGGATTTCGTAGTAAAAAGCCATGGCTTCCCTGTCGACGTTTCTCACTAAACTCGCTTACTCTATCTCTTCTAGCAGTAGCTACAAAGCTCCCAGTGGACCTTACCACACCAATGCCCGGTGCTCTTGACCAGTTATCTAAGCTAATCGGCACCACCTTGATTTGTATTTCAATGGCCTTCTTTTTCCCTTCCATTGGTACCATGTCGGAGTCTGAATGCTTTTCCAATTTGGCTGCCTTGACCATATTTGTAGTGACTGTCATGGTCAATATTTGTATCCAAATAAGTACGGGGGTGATCTTCTGTTTCATTGTTGAACACACTCTAATCTTATTTTTCATGTTGGTGTTCCTCATATTGTTATGGGCTTGGTTCTTCTTTGCTGCCAAGTTGAATGATTTGTTCTCAGATGGAATCAGAGATCGTCTTATCAAAGGTGAAGAAAGTACCATGATGGATCGACTGGTGTTGTGCCGCGTGGATTGTTTTTTAAAAAACCCACAGCGAATATCGATTCAAGTCGATGATGCTACAGCAGTGGGTATGCTTTGTGCATTATGTACGATGCTTTTATGTGAAGCGATAATTCGGTCTCTTAATTTTAAGAAGATGAGTTTTCATGGAGGAGATTCTGATTATAAGTGGTCAATGTGGCTGGTGGTTGTGTCTCAGATTCTAACCGTTTTGTTGGGTTTTATGGGCAACTTGCTCAGATGGATAAACTCGGACAATGAAGGTGGAACGGGTTCGAATTTGAAAAAGTTTGCTCAGCTTAAGTTTTTGCGAGCTAGTGTTAGTAATATAATCATCCTAAGCCTGTTAATACCGTTTTATAGCTTCACATCGTCCATACGCTCACTTTTCTCGGCTTTTGTGAAGATGATGAAACGTGTTGGCATCATGCAGCAGAAAGAAGTTGATCCAATAGCTGTGGCGAAACAGATATGCAAGGAGGAGAGGGAAAGATGGAAGGAAGTGATGAAAACCCAGTCTCCCACTCATCTCATCCAACTATTCCCCAAAACTCGTCATTCTCAAACACCATTTTCTAATGACATTCAGACATTCTATGAAACTCACAAATCTCGTCTCCCTGATCAATACAGGGTGTCTTGTCTTTCAATCGTTTTCCTGACCCAAATGGCTGCCAACAAACTGGAAGGAGAAGTAGTGAAATCTTTAGTGCGTGCATTTGATGAAGTTTTTGAAATTATTTATTTTATCGACAAGAAAATGAGTACCTCCACCTCCGAGAGAGTTAAGGCAAAGGTGGCCAAAAAATTGTGGACCAAGATTTGGGATCACAACAATCTACATGAATACTCTTCTTGGGAACCCTTTCTGCCAGCAGAGGATGTTAATGATGATTTTGTTAGGCAGGAAAAATCAGCCATTCCATTATTAATTCATGACTTCAATAATGACATACAACAATTATTTGTTGACATGCTATATAGTTTTCTTGCCAAACTCCCACAGGCTATAATCAAGGATGTTGCAGAGAATCAGCTTGGAGATCAGGAAAAAAACATAAAACGTGCCATTCAGTACCTTATGAAGCTTGAGAAATTGGAGGATAAAATTCAATGGGAGTTCCCCAGTGAAACAAATATCACTAACTTGATAACTCGTCCTCAACAAGCTTCATCAAGTGGTGCAACAGTTCATCAGTATACTCAAGTTGTCGGTCCCCATCAGCCGATGGCAAAACATGAGGTGATTTTAGAGGTGGTACCAAGTGTTCATGGTGCGTCCTGCAAAATTGAAGAAATTGGATGATTGATGTAAATAATTGCAAAAGAATAGATTATTTTGGTAAAGTGGTCCTGTACCCCCGAGTTGTTTGTACATCAATTTGTTTTTACAAGTAATAAAGGTCTGGCATCCCAAAGTTGCCCCTCCTAACCGGAGGTTTTTAAAAAAAAAAAAATTATATATATATATATATATATAATTGCAAAAACAAAGCCAATGTTTAAATTTTCATTTGTAGAAACTATTTGGTCTATTATTTCTTGCTTCTGCCACTAATTTTTTTTTTTCCTTTTCATGATGTTAAGAAACAGAGAAATAGAAAGGAAAACTTGTATTGTATTGTTTGTTGAAAAAGGAAGTACATATACTTCTATTTGATCTCTAGTATCGGAGTTAAACGTGCTTTAGACGTTTATTTTTTTGTCTAGGACAACTTGTATGTGAAAGGTATGCTTTTTGCTAATTTTTTTGATAAGAATATTGGTGCGAATTGCATCAGGATTAACTTGGTAAAGTTTCATCTTGATTCAACAAGCACTTCTCGAGTTGCACATAAAAACACGATCTTTGCTTTTTGTTACCCAGATTTCATCTTTCATTTCATTCCAGAACTTTTTGCTGCAGAGGGAGTGATTTATTTAGCTATTATGGGGAATATGTCAGTGGTATGATTTTAATGGGTGTTATTGAATGAGTAGGAAATAAAATTCTGAGGATTTGATTTGTTTCAGCTTGTAGATTGATAGAAAGCATACAAGGTGCCTCTCACCTACAATTCTGTTTATATTTTTTCAGTTCCGATGTTTAGCTTTTGGAGAGTTAATGCTCTATTGTACTTTATCGTTTTGTTAATCATCATGAAGGTCTGAGTCACTGTATTCCATATAACGCAACCTGTCTAAGCTTGATTGTGGGAGGAACTTATCTGCTATGGAGATATGGCGGAGAGAGGATTTCAATTCTCTACTAACAGTACCAGTAGAGTGATCAATAATATATATCTTGGAGTGTGACATGTTATCCAAATGCAGAAAACATCTAAAGAAAACATCTAAACATGAAAATTACTTGAAATGTTAGCTACTGCTTACCAATTGGGAGTGTTAACAAGCTTCAAATCAATGAACAAAGACACAATTGTGAAATGAGACCTCTCCAGCTAGCAGTGAGAGAGAGAGAGTGGATGAAGGGAGGATGAACACTCCCTTCACTCCAGCCCTTCATTATACAGTTATTCTTTACTGGGTCAATATCATGAGACTTATTAGAATATGCTCAATTGTACTGTGAAAATGATTTAACTATCATATAAACCCTATCACAAAAACTTAATCTCCACCAATGTAGCACAGTGGAAAGAATGGGATGAATTACTGCATATCTGGACGAGCATGAAGTGAAACACAAGCCATGCAGCGATAACAACACAACAGCAACAATAATAAAAGTGTTCAAAACTTGACCTCCTATATAATTGAGTTGCAAAAAAATAATGTCAAATCTCTGCTGATGATATATTAAAAAAAAACAGGTAGCATTTCAGACATGGAAAGCACGGACTTGCTGCACAGCATCAGATGGTATTTAGTCCCTTCGTGTGCATTAATATTATCTGCATTACTGAATGCCCTGTGCACTGGCCCAATCTAAATACATCCACCCACCATAATAATTAAGTAAAGCTCGCACACAAATGAAAGACCCCCTCCGTAGCCAATGCAGACTTTTAAAATTTCTCTTCTAATAAGATGATTAATGAGCTGTGTTAGTGAGAGTTCAAAGCCAAAAGTTCACCTGAAAGAAGAGGTCAATACGAGAGAATTATCAGAGTCAATTACAGGAAATCCAGAATTACGACAACTGAAGAATGATGGGAAATCCAAACCCTATTTCTATCTATTGATGAGACAACTATCTATTCTGGATCCATCAGAAATCAATCGAAATGTATTTGATGGAGTCTACATAGTACGTAGAGCGCCCAACTTAGGTTTCATTTCGTTCCGACAGGGCCAACTCAGTTTTCTTATCCATCGATCCAATGCACTTAGATTATCTCATGGAGAGAAAAGAAAAAAAATGTAGTTGTGTCGTTGTTGTTCGCCGCCTCAATGCATTCCCTATCCAAAGTGAAACGAATACTAGTTTAAATCATGAGTAGGGTAACCCGCCATCTCCTCTGTAGCCGTTTCTACATTTGCCTATGTTGTATGGTTAGGGATGAACTACAACATGCGCTCGCTTCTTTACTTAATCACCTCAATTAGCAATTTATCTATAAGGAGTATGAACTACAAAGTCATGGAAATGAACACTACCCTATTTTTATTGCGAGACAAATTTGTTCGATTTAAGTAGAATAACTATAACTTGCTCATTTCAAAACATTTTCAAGTGATTCAATTGTGTTTATTAGATAACTTATAGTACTACAATTTTGGTGTTTTGATGAGCTTGAAAATCAATCTCAATTGAGGGTTTAAATTGGTCAAAAGTTATCATGTTTTTATGTTACTGTTTTTTCAAAAACAGTTTTTTGGATGGTGTGGGTTAGTAGGGAAAAAAAATACATGGTGGTGTGGAGTAGTCGTTGCCTATAGGAAATGTATCGATGGTGTAGCAAGAACACGACCGCCTCAGTTTGTATAAAGAATGTAGAAAACACTATTTTTTTACTGTAAATGTTAATCTTGTTGAAAGCCAATTGTAAATGCTGGTGTTTGATCCGAGATCCCAATATGTTTAGTTTGTATATATAGAAATTTTGGGATGCTGGTTATATAATGCAATTAGCTTGTGAATTGGTTTTTTCTTTATACTAGAAGTCAATGCCTTTTGTGAGTATTTGCAATTACATTTTCATTGCTTATAATATTTGCATGCATAGTATATAAAACTAAAACAAGAACATTTCCATTTGCAGATTCGCTTCGCAAAATATTTTATTTTTTTCCTTCAAATTTAAAAAATAAAAATTCTGCCTTTTAATTCCTGTTCAAAACTTCAGCTGCTAGAATGAATAAAAACAGGGGAGAGAGAGTCTTCCGGTCTAAGACCTCTTGAGAATTTGAAAATAACCCTTGTAAGTGCACTGAAACATAATTGAGTATTAAACGGGTTGTAAACAACATAAACATTAACTGATTTATTAGATACTTGATCAATAAAAGCTATTAGAATTTCTGTCCATTTGTAGTAGAGTAGAAAAATCTGTAGGGGAGATGTATAGCACTTCCCATCTAGCAATAAAAGTTGTCGAAAAATTGAATTTAATACAAATACTACAAAATTTTAATGGACTTGTAATTCTTATACACACCTAATGCTTCGACTCCTCCACATAAATTACTTGGAAGAAAACAACATTTATAACCCTTGAATGGTTTTCATTACAAAACCATTTTTCTTATTGAATTAAATCGTATGTGATAACATTATTTTAAATTAAATCTACTTTAACAAGAATTCTCAAGTTCATCACAACATGAAAGTTGTAGCACTATGAGTTATCTAATAAACAAAACTTGAATCACTTGAAAATGTTTTGAAATGAGCAAGTTATGGTCATTTTACTAAAGTCGCGCAAATCTGTCTCGCAATGAAAATGAGATAATGTCCCGACTTTCGGCTAACTCATGTGCTCGATTGAGACCGATTCTCAAGTTAATCAAAACATCAAAGTTGTAGTACTTTGTGTTATCTAATATACACAACTTGAATAGTTGAAATGAGGAAGTTATGGTCATTTTACTAAAGTCGTGCAAATCTGTCCGAAAAATAAAAACGGGATAGTGTAACTGATTTTTGGTCAACTTATGTACTCGATCAAGACTAATTCTCAAGTTGATGAAAACAGAAAAGTTGTAGAAGAAACATACCCTCCAAGAATTTCCTGCTTGTGTGGTCAGTGATTTGGGATAATATTATTTTCGTCTGCTTCTCTATTGAGCAAATCTTTTGGAGTACACCATCATTTTCCCATCAGAAAGCACCTTTGGAAGATGACTCGTTATGCAACATCATGTGACATAAAGAAAGCAAAGCAACTCAAAAACTTTTTTTAAAAGTTAGCCAGAAATGGGACTGAAAATGGTGATCATCCTTCTATTATGACATTTAGGATCTTCCGATGACTAACTTGTTCAGAGGAGTCCTTTTCTCCAATCCTTATTATTTTCAAGTGAGAATCATTGGCCAGAAAATCGAATTCCTCTTTATGGTATGTCATTTTAAAATCTTATGGTCCTCACTTAATAAAGTCAAAGTTGAAGCTTTAAAAAGAAATAAGAATCAGTCGGGAAAAAAAATAAAAAACGTGAAGTGAGTTTTTAGAAATAAGGATAGATTTGGGGTATCTACTTTTTAGATGAGTTAATCCTTTGATGATTATATGTGTCATTGGGGTGATGTACTTTTTTTGTGTGTACCTTTTTTTTGTGTGATTGGTAAAGCAAATTCATTACTGGAAACAAAAAGGATAATGTATTGTTGGGGTAATATGCAGTTGGGATAATGCACTCACAGCCTCATTAAATGTATGGCTTGCATTTCTCTTTTGGCTCAGTGGTTTCTTACATGCTAATTATAGGCATTCCTGTGTGTTTGCTTGTGTTTGAAAAACTGGTTTTCAAATGTGATCAGTTGATGTCTAAAATCAATGGAATTCCTAGAGCTTTCGTCTAGTAATGTACAGTTTTTATAAAGTGAGGCATTTAGCCTTCTTTATTTATGGTCATCCGTTGTTGCAATGCACTTCTCCTCTAGTTCCTTGTTTTAACTATCATGGTTATCATAATATGTTATGGTTAATATCCCCGTAATACGCTAATATCATAGAATGCAGTTCAACATCCCTCTTCGCACCCCTGCCAATCATTTGTGAATTACAATTCCTGAAATCGGAGATCGATGCCATCTTCAGTCTCGAAACAAGGCCCAAAATTTTCTTATATCCTCTCTGCAAAAGGATTTTTTTTTTTTTTTAGTACTCACTACAGAGGAAAAAAACATCCAGAGATCTCTTTTTCCGAGTAAACAAATACCCAGTGTACCCCAAGATCAACCAAAAAGAACCACCCTATCACCCCCATGGTCTGAATTCTTATTAATATTTGAAAAACCTAATTTTAAAACACAAAACTTCAAATAACGCCCATCAATGGACGAACAAGGTTAAATTCCGTACACCTTAGATATGATAAATGAAGCCTTTCAAATGGATTTTAAGAAGCCAATTCACAAGTGAATAGACACACAATTCCCTCCCACGAAATTAACAACAACCAAACAGCTAAATTTACACCAAACCCCCATTTGAGCACATGCTAAATTCTTTTCAATCAAGCCAACATATTTATTGCCAATCATCCAAACTGAAATGCTATTAAATGATCTCTAACTCCCACCCATCAGTTACTCTTTGAGCCAAAAGATCCCTAAACACTCAAAAACGCAAGAGGGGTAATTAAAAATCGAACCTTTAGGCCAATCAGCGATGATTCTCTCCTTGAGCATCGCAACTGTTGAAGCCGCAGAGTATCGGATCGGCCCGATATCCGATCCATCGTACAATCGGAACTTCAACTCAACCAGATCTTCTTCTGGCATCGGAAAATCTCTCGCAAAACGACCTTCAAAGACACAAATCAGATACAAATTTCACGAAATTCGCTCCAATTAGGGCTTCGCCACCATCGAAATCATTCAAATTCGCTTGAACGATCGAAATGGGTGAAAGTCGGAGGCTTTAATTTGAATCGAGAGGGACTTTTTCTAGAGTTTTGAAGGGCTGATTGAAGCGAGAAAAGGTTGGAATTTGGGAACTCGAAACCCTAGAAGTGAAAGAGAAACATTTGTGACACCATTTCTGAACCTCTTTTTTGCTCCACTTTTTTTTTTTTTTCTCTCTCTCTGATTTCGGGTCGGGTTTTGCAAAGTGAGGTTCTTCCGGGTTTAGTGGGTCCGAATCATGTCAGTGGAGTATATAAGAGGGGGAATTCTAAATGTCGAGGAAACGAGCGAGGAGAGGGAGGTGGCAGGGTGGGAGCCGTCCACCCCGCTCGGGATGCGCACACAAAAATTGCAGCACGCATCCCGAGCGGGGTGGACGGCTCCCACCCCGCCACCTCCCTCCCCTCGCTCATTTCCTCGCCCGTTTCCTCGCTCTCTAGCATCACCATAGATAGATAGAGACACAGAGATTGTTGACGTGGAAGTTCGCTGTGTAAAAATGAGTAATTCTATATGTCGAGGATTTGGGCGAGGTTTTGGGCGAGGGAAGTGCGTCGCACGCGAGCGGGCTGACGTGGTGAAAAAAAAAAAAAAAAAAGATTGCGAGGGAACTCAAAAATTTGGGCGAAAGAAGAAGAGGGAATGGAAGCCTCTTCTTCTCCCTCTCCTCTCCCTCTGTCTGTCGCTCCCTCTCCTCTCGCTCCCTGTGTCTGTCGCTCCCTCTCGTCTGTCGCTCCCTCTCCTCTCCCTCTGTCTGTCACTCCCTCTCCTCTCCCTCTCCCTCTGTCTGTCGCTCCCTCTCCTCTCCCTCTCCCTCTCCCCATTTTCGGCAGATTCGACACTGAAACGAACGAAAATTTAGGAAGAAGAAGGAAATAAGGAGAAGAGAAGAACGTCTCCTTCGTCCCTTCCCTCTCTCAAAAGGTATATTTTCCATTTGATTTTAGGTTTTAGGTTTTAGGTTTTTGGTTTTTAGTTTTTGATTTTCCCTTTACTTGGGTGTTTTAGGTTATTGCTTTCGGACAAGAAGGTGGTTTTCATCGCTCGGACGCAGAGGTAAGCCCATTCTTATTCTCTTCGTTTCGTCTTCAGATCTAGGGTTCATCTAGGGTGCAATTTTTTTTTTTTTTCAGTGTTCTTCAGTTGAATAGCTTCATCTAGGGTTTTTTTTTTTTTTTTTCAGTGTTCTTCAACCGAACAGCTTCATATCTGTTTAGTGTTCATGTGGGTTTTTTTTTTTTTTTTTTTTTTAATGAATTGTGGGGGTTTTTTTTTTTAATTTCAGTGTTCATATCTGTAGAATTTTTCTTTTTATTTAAGATTTGTTTTCATCAAAACTATTCTTATATCTATATTCGTAATCGTGTTAAGGCACCACATGCGAGGTAATACTCGGCGAGCCCACGATTATTAAGATTAGATTAAAGAAGAATCTTCAAAATCATTAGGGTTCATTTTTTTTTTTTAATTTCAGCCGAAGAGCTTCATCTAGGGTTCATTTTTTTATTTATTTCAGTGTTCTTCAACCGAAGAGCTTCATCTAGAGTTCATTTTAATTGTAATAATTTCAGTGTTCATGTGGGTTTTTTTTTTTTTTTTTATAATTTCAGTGTTCATATCATGTATTCTATTTCCTACTTGAACTGTAAATTAGTTGAACCTGCCACTAATGTCCTAGATTTTTTTTGTTTAATTTCAGTGTTCATGTGGTTTTGTTTTTTTGTATTTTTCATTTCATTTCTGTTGACCTTAGCAACACATAAGTATTTCTAATTGCCTCACTTTGTTGGATTATGTTAGCTAAGATTTGGCAAAGTCAACAAAGACATTAGCAACACCAACATTTTCGAGCACTCTGGGAAGATATACTCCATCGCAGAGAATCACATGCCACAAGAGATTAAGATTGTCACATTGGAAACACATGACCATTGGGATATTGCTGAAGCTTGGGGTCGCCCCTGCACTAGCCATCCAAAGGTTTGTTATTCACCACTGCCAGGACCAATTAAGTGATCCAAACGCAACTTGACAATGTACATATCATTTGCATGATGCAGAAAGCTCCAGGAACTGGGGAGCTAGTCATATTTGGGGTGGATGCTGTAAAACCATTATTTGTTTTGGGTGTCATCTCAGGTATTGTTTTCTTTGTTATCATTTTCATTAATCGTTCATGGAAAGTGGTATGAATAAACAAAAAAAGTAAAAAGGTGATATATTGATTGTTTACAGCTGATGGAAAGAAACTATCTCATAAGGTTGATCTTAAGTTCGGTAGAAGTATCATTTGCCATGAGATAGGGGTTACACAAAAGTGAGTTTCAGTGTCAAACTTGTCATTCCAAATGACTTGCTTTTAACAAATTATTGTTTTTGAAGGTTTACACTCTTTGATTATTAGGTACAATGTGATCATGGATTGTCCTCTTACCATAGATGTAAACAGGCTCGTAAAAGGAGGACCGTAAGCATTTAGTGGTGATTCATTGTTTTTTTTTCTCTGTCTGATTGCCTTCTGTGTTGCCGAGTCTTGATTTTTATTTTTGTGAGGTCAAATAGTGATGAGACTGTGTGGTGCTTGATGATGTATACAATGTTTGAGTAGTAGCTTGTTTTGGCTAGAAAATAGGAGGGTGCTTTTTATTGCTATGCTACTTATTGCCCATTCCTATAGTTGCTTCTACCCTATGACTTCATTTACTTCTGCTCGGCAAAGATACATGTTCAGAAGTATGTTTCTACATGATATTTTTAATTGCAGATTACATATGGAGCTCCACTTTATCGGCTATCTTTGTTGAGTTCTGTTGTATACTAGTCTGTTTGAGTGAATAGCAACATTTCATATGTGAACTTAGATGAGTTATGTTCTATGCTTGTAATGAGTTCTGTTGTATGCTTGTCTGATCATGCTTAGCATGACTACTTAATCACAAATGTTATTTCTGAATTTTTATAGTTACTGAACCTTTTCTTTGTCGCTCATGTTTGTAATGTTGTCTTTCTGGTACATATTTTATGCAAATTTTTTTATCCTATTTCTTATGACTCATGAACAGGCAGATGGGAGCTATGCACACAACATAGAAAGTTTGGTCCACAACATATGTCTACTGGCTCGTGAAGGGGGGACAGGGGAAGAACATAACAAGCGTTGTTTGAGGGCATCGAGTTTGCAATGCATATCTGCAATGGTAATATTCTTAGTATAATATTTCTCTCGAATAGCTACAATAAGATTTTGCAAGTGGATGCTTCTGAGCATAGAAACTGTACTTTCATTTATTATTCTTACACCTAATTGATGGTGCTTTGTCTTTGCAGGTGTGGTTCATGTCAGAGTTTTCACACATCTTTGCTGATTTTGATGAGGTGAGTGCTTTCACATATTGACGTGGTTTTGTTAACTGGGCAATTTTTTTTGCTTCTTATGTTAATTATTACCTCCTCAGATTGTGCATGTTACCTTGGAAAACTATGAACCAAATAGACATCTTCTAGACGATGATGAAATTGGGGAACCACACCACAATTGGGTTGATGAAGTGGTTAGATCTGAAACAAGAGTTGGTGCAGGTGATGTTAGCCCAAGTTACATGATCACTAGGCCACGTCCAGAGAAGAGAGATGTTTCACTGTTGACAAGGTAATATTTCAGTTTTCAGATCAACTGTTTTTTGAATTTTATTCTATTCCATTTTTTTTCTTATAAAGAATGTCATTCTACCATATGATTTGGAGTATGGAATTTGTGGTTTCTCTCTATTCTGAGCTTTTAGTTGCTGATGCCCTTAATCAACCTGTTGTATTTTGTCTATTACAGAATCTGTACTTTGAATGATGTAAATTTGTCCTGATATGTGGATGCAGCTAATTGTTGTGTTACTTTCACTGCAGAGAAGAGATAGAAACACCAAAAGTCTGGGCTCAAATATGTATCCAGAAAATGGCTGATCTCGCGAAGGAGGCTACAACAGTACGCCGGATATTGGACCCAATGTTCATTTACTTTGATATTGGTAGGCACTGGGTTCCTCGACAGGGCTTGGCATCTGTGATTCTGTCTGACATTTCTTACTTTTTGGAGGGCTCAAATAAGTGAAGTTTGTATCATACTTTTCTTCAGGATGAGTCTCTCAGACCTGTATCAAAGGGTCAAGCAAATTCCTGAGCTAGGGGAGAAAGGTCCTGAATTTTGTTTTTCTGTTTCGTGAAATCATGTCGTTGAAATCAATCAGAACGATGAACAATTACACCATCATTTATTGTCAGTTCAATCAGCACAGCAGGGCTCTTTTCCAGAATTTATAATGTTGTAACTTTGGCATGTACTTGTAGACTCCTAGTCAATTCTGAACTTTTAAATTGTTGTAACTTGGTATTCAATTGTTTTCGTATACCCCATTCGCAATGACGGGAAACCAATGTGTCGAATCTTTAATAACATAACTGTTTTCTCCAGGCTCTAGGTTTTTTAAGGGAAACCAAGTGGTTATTTTTTTTCATTCACTACAGACTCCAGGAACTCAAGCAAACACAAAATATATTCTGAAACAGAGTGGCCTGCAGGCCATTTACTCCTGGTTATGGTTGAAAGAATGACAGGTTCACATAATAAACTCGATCAGTACATCCATAAGACAAGAATTCAAGTGACAAAACGATGAAACTTTTTTTTTTACTCAGTGGAAACAAAAGCGTTTCAAAATTTATTTTACAACTCAGTGGAAACAAAGGTATTTCCAACTAAATATCTCTCAACATAGGGATTGGCTTTCAAGCGAGAAGCAACACTTACACTTACACTCAAGATTACAATCAAACACCACTTAATAAACAAACTAGAATGCATTTCTGTACACACAATACAAGAATATTTACAACTGCAGGCTGCAGGTTCTAATGTTGGCTTCTCGCTCTGCAAAGCAACAAAAATGTTTACAGGTGATCAGTAATCCCTGCAATTACCACAGAAGCTAACTACAACCTTTGGGGACTTGAACAAACAGAAATTGAAGGAAAGACTATAGTTGTAGACACACCTCATACTCATCGTAAACTATACTTATTAAGGTGCATAGAACAAACTAGAATTAAGAGGAAGGACTTTGTGAAGGATTGTTATAGACAAAACTCTTTCCCTATTGAAATTTCCAAGCAGAAACAGAATGAATTGGAGTTCCCTTCCACCCAACAGTGAGGCATTCCCCATTCATGTCAAGAGTGCAATGACTCCCAATGCTAAACTGCTTGAGAATCAGATCAGCTTGAAACAAGGATGTCTTGCTTAATTTTGTTTCAACCATCCCAAATCGCGCAAAGAATAATCTCCAGACATTCAGCCCCACACACCTGGGTTGTCCTCTCCTCTCCTTCCGTTGCAACAATGTTAATGATACTCGTACCAAAGTTTGCTTCTAAAGCGTCCATTATAACCTCATTGCTAAACCTCAGCAAAGCGGTGATCAAAGAAGGATGAGTTATAGTTACCTTCCATTTCAGTGACAACCATTACACAAGGTTTGAGCCTACTGATTGCTGCCAGTAGAGCTTCTAGGCGATCAGGCCATGGTAATAATATTCGTAGTAGCACAGGAGAATGAACCACTACTGCTTCGTCAGCTTCTAACATAAATAAATCTTCCTTGAATTCTTTCATGTCTGATAAAACAATCACTGTGAACGAAAAGTTTAGCTTCATTGCATCAGCAAAGCTCAACAACCTCTGACCAGTGGCCTCCATATTAGCTGGTTGTTCGCTTTTGCCTCCATAAGAGCTTGGATCAAAATTGTCCAGTGCATTCCAGTCCTGACTCCAAGATCGATCACGTGCACCTCAACATAGCATTGTTGCACTTGGGGTATGTCTTCTTGCACTTGCGAATTTCTTTCAGAATCTGCACAGGATTGTTGCACCCTAACATAGGCAGCTTCCAGTGTCCAATATCTTCCATCATAGTACCCTGGCATCTGGTTCTATGCACATGTCCAACCTGCCGTGAAAATTCATACAAAGGTGTGAATGAGTTTGCTTATTCCAACAAATCTTTATATACTTCCATGAGCAAATGATCATACCTCATCAAGTTCAAGACAGGGATTCCATCCTTTAGAAAGCATGTAATCTATATTATTGGCAATCAAATCCTCGGAGAGTGGTGGCAAGTATCTCATCAGGTAGTATCTGCCAAAACATATGAAAACATATTAAAACTTGACAACAAGCATCTCTGAAAGCCTACCAGTATATCACATTTCAGTAAACATATCACATTTCATGGCACCAACTTAAAATTTTGAAAACTAGTCTGATCATTGAGTATTATTAAACAGTCTACACTCAACATCAATGATTTTACAATTTAAGTATATAAGTGTAAACCACTCTACTCTTTCCAGTAGTTCACATTATTAAACAGTCTCCCCTATTCTTCTGTTAATTTGAGATTGCCTTGCAGTCAGTATCAGTTGAGTGGTAAGGAGGTCGATGTTGAAAATTATCAGCATGATTTGAATACAATGCATCATAGTGGCAGATCTTCCTTCCCCGAAATATCAAACCATCCATATGAAGTTCATGTTCTTGCTATTAGCTCAGATGAAGAAAATCTTGGTCCTGTTGGAAATGAGGAAATCAAGTCCTTAGAAGAGAGTGTTGTTGCTGAAGGACATGGTATAACACTGAATTACACAGAGTCAGATGATAGGAAATCTTGGTATAGGGCCACTCAAGTTATTATAAGAAAAGTCTCTGAATTGCAATAAGGAGAACATAATCAATGATTCAATACTATGCATTTCGATTAGATAGAAGGCAACTAATATACTCGAAACATACTGA
Source organism: Berberis thunbergii (assembly GCA_003290165.1). NCBI lineage: Eukaryota > Viridiplantae > Streptophyta > Magnoliopsida > Ranunculales > Berberidaceae > Berberis > Berberis thunbergii. Next base: position 93,683 of record QNQO01007930.1, read on the forward strand.
ACTTACAGAAAGGTAAGCTGAGACAAGTTGGCCAAAGACAGAGGGAACGCCCCAGATAGACTATTGTTGTTAAGCCTCCTATTCGAAATAGAAATTTTATTATTATTGATAATTACTCTAATCACAATCAAGAACATTAACATTTCATGAAGAAGATGAAATCATTTGTCTACTTACAAGTATTTGAGGTTTTCAAGATGGCCTAAAGAAGTGGGTACTTGACCACTCAAGAAATTGTTGGAAAGATCGAAGGTTTGAATGTTGGTGAGCCTCCCAATCTCCTGTGGTATTGGTCCTGATATATTGTTGTTCTGCAAGAGCCTGCAATGAGCTCCAACAATCAAAACCAATTTCTTGAAACCGAATCTGAGCTTGGTTTAGAACACTTACAGAATCTTCAAATTTGTCAAATTTCCTATACTTGGAGAAAGTGTACCAGATAAGTTCTGGCTTGGACCAAACAGTACTACTATACACAAGAACATTCAACAATGTGAAATCTTTGGCCATGTTATCTAGATGGTAAAAACATAAAGAACAAAGAGTGGGCAGAGAGAAAAAAGTGACAGATATAGAAAATGAAAGGAGAGAGCAAGAGTGGGTGTGCTTCAACTGTGGGGAATCCAACATTCCCAGAGCTTGGCCACCCATTAAAGTCCCAAATACCATCTTTTCAAGGAATTAAAAAGAAAAAGAAAAAGAAAAAAACCAGTGGGAATCTTAAGGTGTTGGGTCTTGAGATTGGTGGTTTATATATTATGTAAGAGGGGGAGAGAGTGGTCTCAAGTCTCTCAAGTCTCTCAATCCTCAAAGACGATGCCAGTTAGAAGCTAGAACATTGCATGTTACATATTTATCATCATGAAAAAGCAGGAAGCAAAAAATTTACTGCTGATTTCAAACTCAACTCCTCCTTACCTCATCACCGTCCTCAAAGCAATTGACAAGGTGAAATGTCATGTGTGGTTCTACCTCGAACCACTGAACTGAATTGGCATCACCATAACGAGGCATCACCCCTATCCTTGCATATTCTCCCTTCTCATACTTCATTAATCTACATTAAAAACCAATTCACTGTTTAAATAAAAAGAGAAAAAGAAAAAAAGACATCATTAATGTTTTTAGGATATATGGAAGGTGAGTTAATGGAAATGCTTACGGTCCTCCTTTTACGAGCCTGTTTACATCTATGGTAAGAGGACAATCCATGATCACATTGTACCTAATAATCAAAGAGTGTAAACCTTCAAAAACAATAATTTGTTAAAAGCAAGTCATTTGGAATGACAAGTTTGACACTGAAACTCACTTTTGTGTAACCCCTATCTCATGGCAAATGATACTTCTACCGAACTTAAGATCAACCTTATGAGATAGTTTCTTTCCATCAGCTGTAAACAATCAATATATCACCTTTTTACTTTTTTTGTTTATTCATACCACTTTCCATGAACGATTAATGAAAATGATAACAAAGAAAACAATACCTGAGATGACACCCAAAACAAATAATGGTTTTACAGCATCCACCCCAAATATGACTAGCTCCCCAGTTCCTGGAGCTTTCTGCATCATGCAAATGATATGTACATTGTCAAGTTGCGTTTGGATCACTTAATTGGTCCTGGCAGTGGTGAATAACAAACCTTTGGATGGCTAGTGCAGGGGCGACCCCAAGCTTCAGCAATATCCCAATGGTCATGTGTTTCCAATGTGACAATCTTAATCTCTTGTGGCATGTGATTCTCTGCGATGGAGTATATCTTCCCAGAGTGCTCGAAAATGTTGGTGTTGCTAATGTCTTTGTTGACTTTGCCAAATCTTAGCTAACATAATCCAACAAAGTGAGGCAATTAGAAATACTTATGTGTTGCTAAGGTCAACAGAAATGAAATGAAAAATACAAAAAAACAAAACCACATGAACACTGAAATTAAACAAAAAAAATCTAGGACATTAGTGGCAGGTTCAACTAATTTACAGTTCAAGTAGGAAATAGAATACATGATATGAACACTGAAATTATAAAAAAAAAAAAAAAACCCACATGAACACTGAAATTATTACAATTAAAATGAACTCTAGATGAAGCTCTTCGGTTGAAGAACACTGAAATAAATAAAAAAATGAACCCTAGATGAAGCTCTTCGGCTGAAATTAAAAAAAAAAAATGAACCCTAATGATTTTGAAGATTCTTCTTTAATCTAATCTTAATAATCGTGGGCTCGCCGAGTATTACCTCGCATGTGGTGCCTTAACACGATTACGAATATAGATATAAGAATAGTTTTGATGAAAACAAATCTTAAATAAAAAGAAAAATTCTACAGATATGAACACTGAAATTAAAAAAAAAAAACCCCCACAATTCATTAAAAAAAAAAAAAAAAAAAACCCACATGAACACTAAACAGATATGAAGCTGTTCGGTTGAAGAACACTGAAAAAAAAAAAAAAAAACCCTAGATGAAGCTATTCAACTGAAGAACACTGAAAAAAAAAAAAAAATTGCACCCTAGATGAACCCTAGATCTGAAGACGAAACGAAGAGAATAAGAATGGGCTTACCTCTGCGTCCGAGCGATGAAAACCACCTTCTTGTCCGAAAGCAATAACCTAAAACACCCAAGTAAAGGGAAAATCAAAAACTAAAAACCAAAAACCTAAAACCTAAAACCTAAAATCAAATGGAAAATATACCTTTTGAGAGAGGGAAGGGACGAAGGAGACGTTCTTCTCTTCTCCTTATTTCCTTCTTCTTCCTAAATTTTCGTTCGTTTCAGTGTCGAATCTGCCGAAAATGGGGAGAGGGAGAGGGAGAGGAGAGGGAGCGACAGACAGAGGGAGAGGGAGAGGAGAGGGAGTGACAGACAGAGGGAGAGGAGAGGGAGCGACAGACGAGAGGGAGCGACAGACACAGGGAGCGAGAGGAGAGGGAGCGACAGACAGAGGGAGAGGAGAGGGAGAAGAAGAGGCTTCCATTCCCTCTTCTTCTTTCGCCCAAATTTTTGAGTTCCCTCGCAATCTTTTTTTTTTTTTTTTTTTCACCACGTCAGCCCGCTCGCGTGCGACGCACTTCCCTCGCCCAAAACCTCGCCCAAATCCTCGACATATAGAATTACTCTGTAAAAATTTTATGGATGGCGACTTGTGGTCGGTGTGGAAAAAGTAGATCAAGTGATTTTTTCATTTTGAACCAATTGGATGAATGAAGTGTTTGGAGAAAAATCCACAGTAGAGACACTTTCAGTGACCATGCAAAAATGTTGATGGGATACAAGTCCATATTTTTCAACCTTTGGAGTGATTTGAGTTGAAGATATGTTTAAGGTCACATCATGAACTTAGGTTAGGTATTTTTTTTCTTGAGCTAAAAAAAAAAAAAAGGTGAAGATGACAAAATGCTATAAAAAGATCGACAATGATAGAATAAATTTACTAGATTTCGGTTGCATAAGTAATAGAATGCACATCAATTCATTGTAATGAACCAACAAGCAAAGAAGAAATCACATCAATTCATTGTAATGGGATACCGTAAGTTTAAGTCCGTGTTTACCATGTAATCTAAAACTTTTTTTCCTCGAGTCCGGTTGAGCATCCACATTTGGTCTTTATACTATTTGCTGCTTCCATATTTTCTATGAAACTTTTAGATGAGTTGTGATTCATCTAGTTGGATTCATGTTATACTTTATATTTCTCCATTGTAAGTCCTAAAGTAGATATGTTTCTTTTCACGTGGTCTCAACAAGTCCACATCCTCATGATTATTATAAGGCTTGAATTAAGTAATTCTAAATTTAAATTGTCCACTGAATGAGTGGATGAGAATCTCTCTTAGGTGAGGTTGACATGAAATAAAATTAATATCTTAAGAGTAATCTTTTGGGTGTCATCAATCCATGATGGTGAGCCAAAAGCTGCCGGCTCTCTACGTTATCTTAGTTGTCTTTATTTTTGTCTTTATCTTTAGGAATCCATGAACTAAATATTTTCTTTATTAGGTTAAGTATTTCTAGTTGATTTTAAAACGAGTGTTCCAACTTCTTTCAAACCCTCATTGTGAGATTTGACTTGTATTTGCCGATGTCTAACCAATAGACAATTGTGCACTTGCGGTGAGATTTGAAATCATTCAGTGTTGTAGTTGAGATGTAATAGTATAATGAATTTTTTTTTCCAATCTCTGAGATTTGGGACGAGTTGTTGACATTTGAGATATCACGTGCAATTAATGATCCTACTACTACTTTTCTTCCGGATTATTTCTCTGAATAACCGACTGAAGGAATCAACCCGCTACCTGGTTGGCGAATAGCAACGCTTGTCCATGAGCTAGATATGTAATCGAACGAGAAACCAAACTAGCGACAAGCTGGTCTCAGTTTGTTCATCATGGCACTCTGAAGGATAAATTTACATCAACACCATTCGAGCTGATAAATGATTAAATAGTGTAGTTTAGGTAAAGATTTTTGTAGATCCTCTTGTTTTGGTCCTCCCATCTACAATATACAAATGCAAAAATTGAATGCCAACTTCCATGTGGTTGCTATGGGGTTTTTTTGCCTTTAAAATTCTCAGCACACAAATGAACCAACTCATCCTAAAATTAAACCATATGGTTTATTTCACATCGTTTCACTGAGTTACAGATGAAATAGATACAGGAATTGTTGGCTTAACACATGAGTGATCTACTGCGCTTACTTCTTTGCTTAACCTTACTTATGCTACCATTCCATCCTTCAAACAAGCAAAGGTTACATCATTTACCACTAGGACTCGATTCCTCCTGTTTCTGTTTTGTTTTCTATCCCATTTCGGAATCTTATAATAAGATGAATGCATTTACGTGTTTTCTATGTTTATTTTTGTCAATGAGAAATGAATCCTCATTTACAACCATATCGATAAACACAATATGTTCACCGTCAACAGTGACTTATATATATGTATTTTTTTAGGAAATCATAATCATCTTTATCTCTGAGAACATTCATTAATTTTAGCCACGGAGTTGAAATTTTTATCATGCGACTTAAATCCGCAAATAAGTTTCATTTTCTAACTTGTTGAATCAGTGAACAAATGCTTCTAACTTTCTTGGAATAAACCTTATCCATTTTCTGGAACTGCTGAGCTCTGCTAGTGGTAAAACGGTTGTATTCCCAAAATGAAGGGAACACAATATGCAGTAAATAGCTTTGAATGGACATTCAGTTCCTTCAGATTTGTTGAATCTTTTGCTTGTATTTCCTACGTCACATTGCAACCTTGGTTAACATGGTCTAAGAGGTGTGCGCAATAGCTCATGTAAGGTAAATTGTTATGGAGAAATTTTGTTAGGTTAACTGGACTTAAATGAATAAGGCCGACTACACCGCACCACCAATGTGTGTGTGTGTGTGTGTTTTAACTTTCTCACACCACCAATAAATATGCATAACAGAGAAATCCAAACTCCAAACGAAAAAAAATGCAAAACAGGGTAACTTTCGACCAATGTAAACCCTAAATTGAGACAAATTCTCAAGCTCATCAAACACGAAAGTTGTAGTACAATAACTTATCTAATAAGCACAACTTGAATCACTTGAAAATATTTTGAAATGAGCAAGTTATGGTCATTTTACTAAAGTCGTGAAAATCTGTCTTGCAATGAAAAGTTGTAGTACTCTGAGTTATCTAATAAACACAACTTGAATCACTTGAAAATGTTTTGAAATGAGCAAGTTATGGTCATTTTACTAAAGTCGCGCAAATATATCCGAAAAATAAAAAGGGGATAGTGTTACTAACTTTCGGCCAACTTATATGGTCGATTGAGACTGATTCTCAAGTTGATCAGAATACAAAAGTTGTATTACTCTTAGTTATCTATAAACACAACTTGAACCACTTGAAAATGTTTTAAAATGAATAAGTTAGGGTCATTTTACTAAAGCGCGCAAATTCATCTGAAAAAATTAGTGTCGCATAATGGAAACAATAAATTTTTTCCAGTTCGCATTGTGCAATGCTGAGATACCCCGCAGTGCACTCTGCGAACAAAATATTTTTCAGATAGATTTATGGGACTTTAATAAAATGACCATAACTTGCTCATTTCAAATTATTTTCAAGTGATTCAAGTTGTGTTTATTAGATAACTCGTAGTAATAAAACTTTTGTGTTTTGATCAACTTGAGAATTGGTTTCGATCGAGCACATAAGTTGGCCAAAAGACAAAAACACTGTTTTTATTTTTCAGATAGATTTGTGCGACTTTAGTAAAATGACCATAAGTTGCTCATTTCAAAGCATTTTCAAGTGATTCAAGTTGTGTTTATTAGATAACTCATAATACTACAACTTTGGTGTTTTAATGAGGTTGAGAATCGGTCTCAATTGAGGGTTTAAATTGGTCGAAAATTATCCTGTTTTGCATTTTTTTCGTTTTGAGTTTGGGTTTCTCTGTTATATTAAATTATGCATATTTATTGGGTTTTGGGTTTAAGGGTTTTGACTTTGAAGAAATTTTGAGAGTTTTCGAAGGAGAGAAAGGAGATTTGCAAGAGATTTGAGTATGGAGAGAGATTTGAAAGAGATTTCGAATGAGGGAGGAATGAACCATTATCGATTTGAATAAGGGAAAAAAAATGGATGGTTTTTGTTTATATAGGTGGTATGAGAAATAAAGTAGATGGTGTAAAAGAGTAGAATGCTATAAAAAAAGAAATGGTGGTGTAGTGTTGCCTTCTTGAACTGTCATTTGGATGTCCTACGAGAAAAGTTGATATTGATCCACTTGACATCCATAACTTTTTTTGTTTTTGTTTTAATGTCTCTCATTGTCAATGACTCGTATCAAAACCCTTGGCAAACGCAACAATGTTAAACAATAGTGTACAAGATGATAAAATTGAACAAACTAAACCAAAGTTGTCAAAAAATTGAATTTAATACAAATTCTACAAAATGCGATTTTTTTTAATGGACGTGTATTAATTCTTATACACACCTAATTCTTCGACGATAATTTCTTGGAAGAAAGCAACATTTATAGCCTTGAATGTTTTTCATCACAAGACCACTTACACAATTAGCATCGTTGTCACTATCACGACCACCATACCATAACCATCACAACTACCACCACCACGCTATTGCAGCTTCCACCTCCACCACTCCTACCACTAACATAGCATAATTACCTCCGCAACCAACTCCACCACTACCATATCATAATCATTGTCGCCGCCGCCACCTCCACCACTACCACCGCCACCGCCACAACTACCTTAACCACCACATCCATCACCGTCGCTACCATCACTATCACCACCACCATAATCCACGACACAACCACCACCATTGCTGCTACCACCACCATCATTATCCACATTCGCAATCACCATCATCACAATCACAATCACCATGACCATGCCACAATTACAGCTACTACAATCATCAACACCACCCACAATAAATTTCTAATATGTATTGATTTTCTTTAATTAATACTAAGCATCTGTAAAGTAATGAATTACAAACTAATGCATATGCATCAATCTGTGAAAATGCATCATTTTATAGTGTACCAAGCCAAGCCGTAGTATTAGCTAAAGTTTTGGTGGTGTTGGAGTATTGGTACTTATGCTAAGCCATGTATCCCATGTGTCACGGCACTAGCTATCCAATTCACTAGTAAGCCTATGAGTAATTACGTTGACGGACACAAATATTAAGTTGAGAATGCACAATATCAATCTGTAAACAATATAACAATGCACAATAGTCAGTAAAAGCTCTCATTCACATTCAATAGATTACAATGGGGATGAACGTTCTGATGGACGTTGCTCAAGACTAGTTCGATGCTATCGATCGATGGAAATACAAGTTTGAAGTTGAAAAGCAATGCAAATAGAACAATAAAAATGCTAGCGGTACAGTCTGGCCCGACTATGCAATGGAGGCAACACGTCCTCACAGTCAAGAGCTCAAACCTTCCCCCTATAATATAGATGCTAAGCATTTGGGCACTTTTCAAAAGGGAACATTGAGTTTTGAGACCATTAGGAAGGCCTCTGACCTTGAGTCCTGACACTCTCCCACACTCAATTCTCTGACGCCCTCGCAGCGAACTTTTCCAAGTACTCTTCCAGCTTGGAGAGGTATGGCAGCAGATGCTCGACTGGCTCCCAACTGATCTCTGAAGGAGGTTCATCCTGCCACTTGACCAAATACTCTCTATCCGGGCCTGTGTTGTTGATGAGACGGTCAGCTAAGATTTCTTCCACTTCTCGATCTGGCTTAGTAGGATGCTTAGGCAATGCTCGGGTAGATACATTTCTTGTGGGATCAGCGGCATCGGCATGGTAGGACTTCAAGTTACTTGCATGGAAGACACTCAAGACAGGATGGGTGAAACGGAGCCAATGTGGTAACTTGACGCGATAGGAGACTTTGCCTACTTTCTCAATAATCTGTACCGGTCCCTCATACTTGCGAAACAGATTGTTGTATGCTCTAGTCGTCCGTTTATACTTGTTGAACATATCTAACTTCACTAATACCAAGTCCCCGACTTCAAAAGGATCGATTCGTCGTTTCTTGTCCGCCCATTTCTTCATGTGACGGGAGGCTTTCTCAAGATAGGCTCGAGCAACTTCAATGTTTTTCTGCCAGGCTTTGACAAATTCAAGAGCTCTTGGGCTGGGTCCTTGGTATTCGGTCAGCACTGTATGTGGTGTCAATGGTTGATGACCGGTGACTAACTGAAAGGGGCTGGAGTGAGTAGCTGAGCTCTTTTGTAAGTTGAAATAGAATTGTGCAACATCAAGTAGTCTCACCCAATTTTTCTGGTTTGCACTTACAAAATGACGAAGGTATTCTTCAAGCATAGAGTTAAAGCACTCAGTCTGTCCGTCGGATTGGGGATGTTGGCTTGTTGACATATTAAGTTTGGATCCCAAGAGCTTGAACAACTCCTTCCAGAACTTTCATGTGAAGCGAGCATCACGGTCGCTAACAATGTTTTCAGGCAGTCCCCAATACTTCACGACATGCTTGAGGAACAACTGCGCCGTATCTTCGGCTGTGCCAGTCAGTCCGGTTGGCACAAATGTCACATACTTTGAGAATCGGTCAACAACTACAAGGATACCTCTGAAATCCTCCACTTTCGGTAACCCCGTAATGAAGTCCATGGAAACACTTTCCCAAGGACGAGTTGGAACAGGCAGAGGCTCTAGTAAGCCTACTGGTCGATCTCTTTCAACCTTATCTTGCTGGCAAATAAGGCAGGTTCGAACATAGGCCATTACATCCTCCTGTATCTGCGGCCAATAGTACCCCCTCTCTAGCAATGCAAGTGTTCGTCTCCAACCTGGATGTCCCGCCCAATGGGTGTCATGGCATTCTCTCAAAAGTTCTTTTCTCAGACCCGAAGTTCTTGGAACATAGAGGCGATTACCAATTGTGAGTATTGCTCCATCTTTTATCCAGAACCGTCGAGTTTTGCCCTGCTTAATCAACTCTGTAATCGCCGTCGCCTGTGGATCTGTCTGTAGGCCTACTTTGATCTTCTCCAAGATGGTGTGACTCGGACCAGTATGGGTTAGCACTGCAAGGTCTGCCCTTCTACTGAGTGCATTAGCTACATTGTTAGTGCGCCCTGGCTTGTATTCCAATACTAAGTCAAATTCTGCTAATTTTTCCTGCCATCGAGATTGCTTGGAGGTTAGCATCTTCTGAGTAAGGAAATGGCTTGCTGCAGCATTATCCGTTTTAACAAGGACTTGAGACCCCAAGAGGTAGTGTCTCCACACCCGTAAATAATGTACAATGGCTAGCAATTCCTTTTCTTGAGCTGAGTAACGAGACTCTGTATCATTCAACTTTCGACTCTCATATGCTACCGGGTGACCATCTTGAAGTAAAACTCCCCCTAAGGCATAGTCAGATGCATCTGTTTGTATTTCAAAGGGCTTGGTGATGTCTGGCAAGGCCAATACTGGATCTTTCATCACGGCCAATTTCAAGTCTTGGAATGAAGCTTCACACTGCCTATCCCATTCCCATGTTCGGTCTTGTTTCAACAAATTTGTCAGGGCAACAGCTCTCTTAGAGTAGTCCCTTATGAAGCGACGATAATAGTTTGCGAGTCCAAGGAAAGAACGTAGTTGAGACACGTTCTTAGGAGAGATCCAATCATGGATTGCCTTGACTTTCTCCATGTCCATCCGAATCTTGCCATTGCCAATAACATGACCCAAGAAATTGATCTGGGTCTGGCCGAATGAGCAATTTTCCTTCTTGACAAAGAGATGATTATCCCTAAGGATTTGGAATACTTCTCGCAAATGATGTAGGTGTTCTTCTATAGTCCCACTATAAACCACAATGTCGTCAAGATAGACAACCACAGACTTGTCCAGAAGGTGATGGAACAGGCCATTCATAAGGGTGCAAAATGTAGCTGGAGCATTGGTCAAGCCGAAGGGCATTACTAGGAACTCATATGACCCATATCTCGTAGAACAAGCAGTTTTGGGTTCATCACCAGCAGCAATGCGAACCTGATGGTAACCTGATCTCAAGTCGAGTTTTGTGAAGTATCTGGTGGATCCAAGTTGGTCGAATAAATCTGCAATGAGCGACAGCGGGTATTTGTTCTTTATAGTGACTTTGTTCAATGCTCTATAATCAACACAAAGGCGAAGACTACCATCATGTTTCCGCTGAAAAAGAACAGGTGCCCCATAAGGTGCTTTAGAGGGCCGAATGAATCCCGACTCCAACAAGCCATCTAGTTGTGTTATCAATTCGGTCAGCTCTGGAGGGCTCATGCGATATGGACTACGTGCGGGTGGCTTGGCACCAGGGACTTACTCAATTTCGTGATCAATGAGCCTTCTGGGAGGTAGATTCTTTGGCAATTCACTCGGCATCACTTCGCTGAAGTCAGCAATAACTTGGGCAACTTTCTCTGGGATTTTGCTAGTATCATCTTCCATCTCTAGCTTTGCCACAGCTAAGTACGTATTTTCTCCTTTGGCCAAGCCTCTCTTGACTTGGAGCGCCGACAATATTCTATCATGAGTTGTTGGTCGAATTGAGGTTGGTACAATGCGTAGTCTGGGTCCGAAAAACCCCAAGGAGTCCATGAAAGGTAATGGTTCTGCTGCAGCTCCTCGGAAGAATTCTTGGCCAAGAATCACTTTAAAATCATCAAGTGGAACGGCCAAGAAGTTTGATCTTCCTTCCCATGGACCAACTTGTAGTGGCACAGCTTTAGCCATACCATTAATAGATATTGCCTCAGAGTTGACAGCTTTCAACTTACCCACATCTCCTTCTAAGTTCAGACCCACATGTCTAGCTTCATCTGGGGCAATAAAATTGTCTGTCGCTCCGGAATCCAACAATGCTTGGGAAGGGAACCCATTGATAGTGATGTCGATGAATTGCAAAGCCTTATTGTGTGGGTGCTCATGCATTTCTCCCTTGACAGCATTGAGCTTGCGTAGAGCTCTCATCTGGGAGGTCTCACTATTGGTGGGGTTCGAGCTCGATGAGGTCGAGTTAGAAGGTTATGCTTGAAGCAAGGACATTAATGAGTGTAGAGCTGGTTTGGATGGACATTTGCCTGTTGGGTGATCCCTGCTATTGCAAAGAATGCATGGGGCAGGGGCAGATGGTCTCCACTGCCCAGAGTAGTTTTGCCCTCCTTTGTTGTTGTAATTTGAGTTGCTAGAGCTGACATTCCAATTTTTGTTGGAACTCCAATTCTGGTTGGACGGCCGAGAATTGTAGTTTCCTCGGTTCTGACTTGAGTTTCCCCAGTTTTGGTGAGGTGAGCGAGCATTTGACCCTGAGCTTGAGTTGGTACTGCCAGTTCTAGCTGTGGAGTGATTGAGTGAAGTGGATCTAGTCATGGGCATATAATCGCTAAACCTTTCTGCTGCCGCAATAGCACTTGTAATATCTGTCACCTTCTGCCTTTGCAATTCTGCTTGTAGGAGCGGCTGAGCTTGTTCCATGAAACAAAAGACTTTGTCCTTCTCAGACATGTCTCGAATATCTAGCAAGCAAGTTGAGAATTGTCGGACATAATCTCGAATATTGCCTGTCTGTTTGATGGTGTGGAGCTTCCTCCTTGCTAAGAAATCAGTGTTCTCAGGCAAAAACTGATTTCTGAGTTCCTTCTTGAGGTCTGCCCAAGTTCTAATAAGGATGCGACCTTCTTCCATATCTACATATTTGGTTCTCCACCATAGTTTCGCATCACCTGCTAAGTACATGGTCGCCATGGTAACCTTGGCTTCTTCTGATTCGGGGTTCACCGCGCGAAAATACTGCTCCAGATCAAACAAGAAGTTCTCTAACTCCTTCCCATCTCGTGCCCCAGCATATGACTTTGGCTCAGACACTTTCATCCTATGGTGATCCGTCGTCCCTGTGGCCTTAGTGAGCAAGCCAACCCTTGCAAATAAGTCCTCCAACTGTAATTGGAAGTCACTCATCACCTGAGCTGTGGGGTGAGGCGACTCTTCCATAGCAACTGTCCGTCCCTCTAAGTTATCAACGTGCTCAGCCAGCGAATCCACTCTGTCTGCCAGTGAAAAGAGTCCATCCAACAAACTAATCTGTTCTCCCAAAGTGTTCAACTGGTCCATTCTGCTTTCTAGTCTATGCATTCGACTAGCCTATCAATCCTCCATAGCGCTAAGGCGCTCATTTAGTTCCTGCATCCTGGTTGGCATTCAACAAGCTCTAGCTCTGATACCAACTGTCACAGACTAGCAATCCGTGCGGCACTAGCTATCCAATTCACTAGTAAGCCTATGAGTAATTACGTTGACGGACACAAATATTAACTTGAGAATGCACAATATCAATCTGTAAACAATATAACAATGTACAATAGTCAGTAAAAGCTCTCATTCACATTCAATAGATTACAATGGGGAGGAACGTTCGGATGGACGTTGCTCAAGACTAGTTCGATGCTATCGATCGATGGAAATACAAGTTTGAAGTTGAAAAGCAATGCAAAGAGAACAATAAAAATGCTAGCGATACAGTCTGGCCCGACTATGCAATGGAGGCAACACGTCCTCACAGTAAAGAACTCAAACCTTCCCCCTATAATATAGATGCTAAGCATTTGGTCACTTTTGAAAAAGCGAACATTGAGTTTTGAGACCATTAGGAAGGCCTCTGACCTTGAGTCCTGACACCATGTACCCATTGGTTAGACCAAAATATAAAAGCCCGAAACTAACTTGCTTAGCATGTCTACATTGTGCAACACTTTGCTATGTTACCTATAAAATATAGGATCTTATTAAGTGAAGCACTAAAAAGACATTTGTTTCTTCTAGATTTTTCATTCCCTTTGCAAGGTATCGACTTTTTGACACCATCACATCCACTCTTTGACACAACCAACTCTCATTTTTTTAGATATGCTAAAGGACGTCACCAATAAAAATGATCATACTAAACGACATCGCCACTGACAATAATCCCGACCCTTCATCTCAACAACACCCTTTACATTTGGTAATTTAGTAGATGTCCTTAATTAAGCCAGAGTTCCAATGCATGTTTTTATTTTCATATTTAATAATTCAGTGACCTATTGGGTCCCCAAATAAGCGAATATCCGTTTGCCATTTTTTTTAAAAACCATCCCCGACCCGGACAAATAAGCGGATATCCGCCCCGCCCATTTAACCCGAAAAAAAACAGATCTCAGTTCAAAAAAAAAAAAAAACCTAATTTTATCCATCTAATTATATATTTCATTCATTAGATCAAAAGAATTACAACAAAAATTATAACAACAAAAAATTACAAAGGATCCATACAAATATTACAAAAAAAACGATCTGAGATCAAATATCTAATTACAAAATACAATACAAAAATTTGCAAAAAAAAAAACTAAATTTCGATCTAAAGATGATCTGATATCAGAGATGAGATCTTGATCTGAGATCTTGATCTTGATATGAGATCTGAGATCTTGATCTTGATCTGAGATCTTGATCAGATCTGAGATCACCGTCTACCTTCGCGGCCTTCACGGCTTCACTGTGAGAGAGAAGGGTCGTGAGAGAGAAGGGTCGCCTTCGTCTTCGCTCGCGGCCTTCGCTGTGAGAGAGAAGGGAGGGTCGGCCTCCGCCACCCTTCGTGGCTGGCCTTCGCTGTTTTGAGAGAGAAGAAGGGACACAAGGGGGACGAAGAAGGGGGGACGAAGGCAGAAGGCCTTCGCTCTGCTTTGAGAGAGACTGGAGACGAGAGCAGGGTGAGGGGAGGGGTTTCTTCGAGTGAAGAAGGGTTTCTTCTTCGAGTGGAGATGGAGAGGTTTTCTTCGAGTGGGTTAGGGTTTCTTCGAGTGGAGAGGGAGGGATTTCTTCGTAGGGTTTCTTCGAGTGGAGAGGAAGGGATTTCTTCGAGAGGGGAGAGTGAGGGATTTCTGAGGGTTTCTTCGAGTGGGGAGAGTGAGGGAGCGAGGGATTTCTTTGAGTGCTTGGGTCTGAGAGAGTGAGTCAGTGAGATTCAAGAGTGGGTAGGTTGGTTTTTGTTTTGTATTTTTTTTTCTTCTATTTAAAGGGTCAGGGGTATTTAAGTAAATTTCATACTTAAACGGATATCCGTGGGGCGGATATGGCCAAATCCGTATCCGCCCCGCATATTCGACGGATATTATTTGAATATCCGTATCCGCCCCGAAACCCATTTAGCTATATCCAAATCCGCTCCATACAGATTGGGTGGGGCGGATATCCGTGAAAATCCGCCCCACTGCCATCCCTAAACTGTATTCACAACCCAATATCCTTCCTTCATATGAATGCTACTTTATTTTCACTTTTTGAGCAATGGTGAATACTAAATGGATGTGTACCAACATCATCACCACCGTAACCAATAAATAACTTTAAAAATATATTGGTATACACCACCGTTGTTTATTATTATTATTACTATTTAAATTTCTGGTTCAAATGACGCAACAAAGTCTACAATTATCATGCTCTGCCTCTAAGAAGTAACCCATTGACAACCTTCTCAACTTGCTTGTAACCATTTGAACTCACAAGACCATTAAGGGCCATATCACATTTGAAGAGACACAGAAGCGATGTGGATGCGGCCATCGTATGGCAGTCCCCTGCCAACCCACCCGACCGCCACGACTAAATCTTCCGCAACGGTAACTAAACTCTTCTTCACTCTTCAACTCCATTATCTCTCTCAATTCATTTTCTTCTTCACACATTTTGAAATTTGGCGGGAACTCTGCTGCTGCAGGTAGGCGCCATGTGAGACCTTACTACTTCGAGTTCATCTCTCATGTAAGTTCAATTCACATCCACCGTTCTCTATTCTGTCTCTCTCATTCGATTTTTTTTTAAATCCCCTTTTTATGCACAACCCTAACTTAGTTATGGAATTTTTTAATTCGTTTGTTTTTCTTTGGTAGGTTAAGAATCGATGGGCCGGGAAGACTATTGTCGATTTGTTTGCCGAAGAATTCAAAGGAAGGCCATATGAGTATTATGTATGTATATGAATTGAAAATTTTTCGATTTCATTCTGTATATTATTGCACATTTGAGGAATTTTTGTGTGGTTTTGGACTAATTGATTCCGTTGGATTTGATTAGGTTAGTGCTGTGAGAAGCTGACGTATACAAGTTGATGAAGTTTCGGTTTCGTATATAGTTAAATCATCACAAAAGATAAGCCACTTCTTGCACAGGTTTGTTTCTAACAATATTTTAAGACTGACATTGCAATTGTATATACTATTGAGGGTATATTTCTGTTTTACTAGTTAAAAAAATAATGGCTGGCTTGTTGGAAAACGATAGATGAAAAACTTAATCGAAATACACAAATGATGGTCAAGAACAGAAGCAAAATATAAGTGAAAACAAAGAAATAATGTACTGGGCATTGTATTTTATTACCCTTTACAATACGAATTAGGATGCGGGGGCACTATAAGATGGTCTGTTTACTGCCTAACAATGCCCTTTGGAGATGGACTATCATAATCCATTCTTGGGTGGATTAGAGGGATTAATGCAAAAGAAAAGAAAATTTTACATAATCTGAATTTGTGATGCTAAAGGGATTAATGCTGGAGAAAGACAAGTTTAGTCATCAACTTTCATAGAATATTATAACTTATAATTCTGCTGCTATTCGTCAGAAACCTGGCATGTATACATGGTTAAATTGTTGATTTGATCATTTCTTATATGGGTTTGGATACGAGCTCAGCAATGGGGATTTCCTAAAATGTAGTCTATATTTATTCATTTTTGTTTTTGGGATAGAGGTCAGGTTGGACCGTCTTGCATTCGGGATGTGGTTTCCCTACATAGCCTCTTATATCTAGTTTAGGTGCATTTTTCTTTCTTTTTGGACCTTTACATTACTGTGGTTAAATATGCAATGGTAAAAAATGTTGCAAGGTTTCTTGAACCGTAAGTTCTTATTTATGAATCTCTTAACCCAATGGTGTAGGCATGAACCACCAGTTATGGCATGGGATCTATGCAGTTAAAACGGATAACAGATTCAAAACGGTCCAAGAGCGTTATAGGTTATAACGGGATATACCGGGATATAACGGTATATAACGAAATAGTTTTTAAAATATATATATTAATACCCCTACAAATATAATGTTATTATAGTAAAAAAAAAAGTAAATTATGTTCATAACATTAAATTCAAAAACACAAAACCTTAATAAAAAACATTTTCCCTTAGTATGAGAGTGAGATCGCAAAAGAGACTGTGATCGACTCTTCGTCTCTTCCCTTCTTATCTCATTCTTTGTCAAACGGAGAGGTCTAGTTCTCTGGCGATTGACGACGGCAAGCTATGGTCCTTTTCTATGAGTCTAGGGTTCTGGTTCGATCGAGAATGAAATGTGTGTTTTTTTAAATGTATTAGAACAAAACGTTAAAACAACGTTATTGAAAAGAAACGTTATCTCAATAACGCCGTTATATCGGAGTTGTGATACCATAACGTGATAGTGTCATAACGTAACGGCTCACCCACGTTAACAATTATATCAGAGTGATATCGGCGTTATAATGTTGTTTTAACTACATAGCATGGGATGTATCAGTCCTGCAGAAAGAACCTAATGTCGTAACTGTTTGTAAGCCGGCATCAGTTCCTGTAAGTAGACAACATCGGTAATTTTTTATATTTTAAAAAATATTTCAAGTTATTTTTTATTGCTTGGCCTTCCCACGATTTCTCAATAATAGACTTATTATCTTATCATATTATTGATTTAAATGGGTTGTAAACAACATAAACATTAACTGATTTATTAGATACTTGATCAATAAAAGCTATTAGAGAGCAGAACAACATTATTGGAACATTTACTTTATGTTGTCGGGGGTTTCACCAAGGCTGTAAAGGGTCAATTTTCAAAAGTGCCTCGACCCAGCCTTAGAAACAGTCAAAGTGAGGGTGACTGCATTAAAATCTCCACTGTTTAAAAAGGGCTTCGCGGCATCAACAACTCACTTTGCCTTGCCAATGCTCTAGTGGCTGACCTTGTTGCCCTCCTCTGATAGCTTTTTTTTCTTCATTGTCATGCACTGTGTAGTTAAAACAACATTATAACGCCGATATAACTCTTAACGTGGGTGAGCCGTTACGTTATGACACTATCACGTTATGGTATCACAACTCCGATATAACAGCGTTATGTGGCCGTCATTGAGATAACATTTTTTTTTCAATAACACCGTTTTAATGTTTTGTTCTAATACATTAAAAAAATCACTCATTTCATTCTCGATCGAACCAGAACTCTAGACTCATAGGAAATAAGGACTAGAGCTCGCTGTCGCCAATCGTCAGAGAACTAGACCTCGCCGTTTAACAAAAATGAGATAAGACGAAGGGAAGAAGACGAAGAGTCGATCGCACTTTCTCTTGCGATCTCGCTCTCATACCAAGGGAATATCTTTTTTATTAAGGTTTTTTGTTTTTGAATTTAATGTTGTGAACATGATTTACTTTTTTCACTATAATACATTAATATTTTGTGGGGGTATTAAAATATATATTTAAAAAACTATTCTGTTATATATCGTTATATCTCGATATATCCCGTTATAACCTATAACGCTCTTGGACCGTTATGGATCCGTTATCCGTTTTAACTGCATAGGTCATGCATTGTGATTGCCACCAGTTTTGCCCTTTCAGTAACTTGCACTCTCTTGCAAGTTCGATTTCAACCTGTTAGCAACACTAGCTAGAATTACCCAAAACATATTATGAATAGCTTGCAGCAACCGGATGTTGTGGTTTATCATCCACTCCATTTCCTTGTTCTAGGCTCAACATGAACTGTATCCTACTGATTCAAAACGTTGAAAAAATCAAATCATGAAACGAGAGAAGATATAGTATTAGATTGAGTATTTAAGAAATATTAGCCATAAGAACCCAAAGCTTCCAATAATATTCTTTTCCTATTTTGTCTCCCACCATTGAAGATCCCTTTGTTTCTCTTAGACAATTCTTATATATAAAATAAGGGATCATATGCTTTCTCATTATCTGCGAGTCTTGGACATAAACGTTTGATCATTTGTATTGTCGAAAACTGATATGATATGACCAAGGAAGACAATTCAAAAAACTCATCATGTGTGTTAGATCATTTCCAATGCGGCTCAAAACACATGGTCAACGTGTCGGGGGAGTTTGAGTGAGAGTTGGACACAATTTTGTAAATTTTTTTTGACTATTTTTTAAATAGGTTCAAATAACCAAAGGGGGAGTGTTTACAACCATTAAGAAATCAATACTTTTGGAGTTAAATGCAGGATGAAATATATGTATTGTCTATCTTGACCTGTGATGTGTAGGATACATGACCCACATTTGAGTTATTTATGAGCTTCGTGGCTGTTTATATAGTATGCATCATGATGTATTTTGATGTTTAGTGTTTTTATTTAATGTAAGTTATACAAACCGAAAAATATATTATTAGATTTGACGATCGCTGCCCTAGTTATTTGGAAACATACCATGTTTCTGTGTTTGTGTCATGTCCAAAATGACACTCATGTCCGTGTCTATGCATTTGAATATAACACATTGCATAACAGTGAACATGCACCTTATTTGTAATTCTTAAACTTGATTTTCCATCTAATATTTTGAATCCTTTGAAATGTTTGGTTATGGCTCTCAATGCTATACCTCGACATGTTTTACCACTTGGTTTCTTGAAGTCGTACCTTCAAGACTTCGCAACGGTAGAGAGCAAGCTGGGAGTGCCTTCAGTATTCACAACCCAATATCCTTCATATGAATGCTACTTTATTTTCACTTTTTGGGCAATGGTGATTGGTGAATACTAAATGGATGTGAATAAATAACTTTAAAAATATATTGGTATACACCACTGTTTATTATTATTATTATTATTATTTAAATTTCTGGTTCAAATGATGCAACAGAGTCTACAATTATCATGGTCTGCCTCTAAGGAGTAACCCACTGACAACCTTCTCAACTTGCTTGTAACCATTTAAACTCATAAGGCCATTATGGGCCATATCACATTTGTTTGCCGAAGAATTCAAAGAAAGGCCATATGAGTATTATGTATGTATATGAATTGACAATTTTTCGATTTCATTCTGTATATTATTGCACATTTGAGGAATTTTTGTGTGGTTTTGGACTAATTGATTCTGTTGGATTTGATTAGGTTAGTGCTGTGAGAAGCGGACGGATACAAGTTGATGGACAAGAAGTTTCGGTTTCGTATATAGTTAAATCATCACAAAAGATAAGCCACTTCTTGCACAGGTTTGTTTCTAACAATATTTTAAGACTGACATTGCAATTGTATATACTATTGAGGGTATATTTCTGTTTTACTAGTTGAAAAAAATAATGGCTGGCTTGTTGGAAAACGATAGATGAAAAACTTAATCGAAATACACAAATGATGGTCAAGAACAGAAGCAAAATATAAGTGAAAACAAAGAAATAATGTACTGGGCATTGTATTTTATTACCCTTTACAATACGAATTAGGATGCGGGGGCACTATAAGATGGTCTGTTTACTGCCTAACAATGCCCTTTGGAGATGGACTATCATAATCCATTCTTGGGTGGATTAGAGGGATTAATGCAAAAGAAAAGAAAATTTTACATAATCTGAATTTGTGATGCTAAAGGGATTAATGCTGGAGAAAGACAAGTCTAGTCATCAACTTTCATAGAATATTATAACTTATAATTCTGCTGCTATTCGTCAGAAACCTGGCATGTATACATGGTTAAATTGTTGATTTGATCATTTCTTATATGGGTTTGGATACGAGCTCAGCAATGGGGATTTCCTAAAATGTAGTCTATATTTATTCATTTTTGTTTTTGGGATAGAGGTCAGGTTGGGCCGTCTTTTTTATATTTTTAAAAATATTTCAAGTTGTTTTTTATTGCTTGGCCTTCCCACAATTTCTCAATAATAGGCTTATTATCTTATCATATTATTGATTTAAATGGGTTGTAAACAATATAAACATTAACTGATTTATTAGATACTTGATCAATAAAAGCTATTAGAGAGCAGAACAACATTATTGGAATATTTACTTTATGTTGTCGGGGGTTTCACCAAGGCTGTAAAGGGTCGATTTTCAAAAGTGCCTCGACCCAGCCTTAGAAAACAGTCAAAGTGAGGGTGACTGCATTAAAATCTCCACCGTTTAAAAAGGGCTTCGCTGCATCAACAACTCACTTTGCCTTGCCGATGCTCTAGTGGCTGACCTTGTTGCCCCTCCTCTGACAGTTTTTTTCTTTCTTCATTGTCATGCATTGTGATTGCCACCTGTTTTTCCCTTTCAGTAACTTGCTCTCTCTTGCAAGTTCGATTTCAACCCGTTAGCAACACTAGCTAGAATTACCCAAAACATATTATGAATAGGTTGCAGCAAACCGGATATTGTGGTTTATCATCCACTCCATTTCCCAGTTGTAGGCTCAACATGAACTGTATCCTACTGATTCAAAACGTTGAAAAGATCAAATCATGAGGCGAGAGAAGATATAGTATTAGATTGAATATTTAAGAAATATTAGCCATAAGAACCCAGAGCTTCCAATAATATTCTTTTCCTATTTTGTCTCTCACCATTGAAGATCCCTTTGTTTCTCTTAGACAATTGTTATATATAAAATAAGGGATCATATGCTTTCTCATTATCTGCGAGTCTTGGACATAAACGTTTGATCATTTGTATCGTTGAAAACTGTTATGAACTTATGATATGACCTTCAAAACACTCATCATGTGTTAGATCATTTCCAATGCGGCTCAAAAGACATGGTCAACGTGTCAGGGGAGTTTGAGTGAGAGTTGGACACAATTTTGTAATTGTTTTTAACTATTTTTTAAATAGGTGCAAATAACCAAAGGGGGAGTGTTTTTAACTATTTTTTAAATAGGTGCAAATAACCAAAGGGGGAGTGTTCACAACCATTAAGAAATCAATACTTTCGGAGTTAAATGCAGGATGAAATATATGTATTGTCTATCTTGACCTGTGATGTGTAGGATACATGACCCACATTTGAGTTATTTATGAGCTTCGTGGCTGTTTATATAGTATGCATCATGATGTATTTTGATGTTTAGTGTTTTTATTTAATATAAGTTATACAAACCGAAAAATATATTATAAGATCTTACGATCGCTGCCCTAGTTATTTGGAAACATGCCATGTTTCTGTGTTTGTGTCATGTCCGTGTCTATGCATTGAATATAACACAATGCATAACAGTGAACATGCACCTGTATTTGTAATTCTTAAACTTGATTTTCCATCTGATATTTTGGATCCTTTGAAATGTTTGGTTATGGCTCTCAATGCTATGCCTCGACATGTTTTACCACTTGGTTTCTTGAAGTCGTACCTTCAAGACTTCGCAACGGTAGAGAGCAAGTTGGGAGTGCCTTCAGTATTCACAACCCGGGCCAATATCCTTGATACGAATGCTACTTTATTTTCACTTTTTGTGCAATGGTGATTGGTGAATACTAAATGGATGTGAATAAATAACTTTAAAAATATATTGGTATACACCACTGTTTATTATTATTATTATTATTATTATTATTATTATTATTATTATTATTATTATTATTATTATTATTATTATCATTATTATTATCATTATTATTATTTAAATTTCTGGTTCAAATGATGCAACAAAGTCTACAATTATCATGGTCTGCCTCTAAGGAGTAACCCACCGACAACCTTCTCAACTTGCTTGTAACCATTTTAACTCATAAGGCCATTATGGGCCATATCACATTTGAAACCACAAATTGGGGTTCCATTTGTAGTAGATTAGAAAAATCTGTGAGGGAGATGTATAGCACATCCCATCTAGCTTTTGATGCTTTTAACTTTGAATAATGCTCCTGTTATAGATGATTAATCAATTAGTGAGAGAAACTTACAAAATGAAACAACCTTTAAAAATGAAACATCAAATAGAACTTGTGAATCATCATAACAAACAGAACCTAATGAAACAAACATACCATGAGATACGTATATCTCCCTTGATCAAAACCATAATACATACACCTCCTTATCAAAACTATACTCAAACATAGCTTTGAATAATTCACCTACTTTGAATTAGCATTGATAACCAAGAAAAAAGAGATTAAATCAACCAAACGAATAACAGTTGATGGAAGTCACCTTAATATCCATGTAACCAACATTTGAAAAATCAATTAAAAGAAGGGAAGTAGTTTACTTAGAACACCTTTTATGCATTTAATAACTCAGATTATGGATGAGTGATTTGAGAGGAAGATAGAGGTAGATGGGCTCATCCGATTTCACTAAAATGGATATATTTTAGAACATAATCAAGCCCAAAAACCAACAGGCTTGATTAAGGCACAGTCCCAAAAAGATAAAAAGAACATTTGAATTAATAAATCAGATGGTGAAGCTGAAGCCGCTTTTCACATATTTGATCAAAATGTTATGGGGGTGCAAAGAGGAAATGGAGGGAACCCTTTAAGGTGGGTCAATGGATTATGGTTTGAGAGACATTGAGAGAGAAACTCAGGAAAGAGAAGTGAAGGAGGATTGAAGATGGAGAGTTGGCGTATGGTTTGGTTGATTTGGAGATTGGATTTTGATAGAAGAAGAATTGGAGTTGTGGGAGGTGAGAACTACGAACGGCGATATATTTGGAGAGTACCTAATGCTTCATTAAGGCTTTGAATGTAAGAAGAAGAAACAACAGACAAATTAGGGTTTGCAGAGAGTAAAACAGAGATGTATAGAGCAAAGAGTGTTAGCAGTTGCTAAAGAAAGGGGGAGAGGTGTTGGCAAGGTACAAAGTCGTTGAGAGGTTTCTTGATATTAGAGCATAAATCTAAATCTTTAGATTGGTTGCTTTAAACGAGACAATCTGAACCACTCTTTGTTGCTCGTAAAACACCCTTGTGAAATGTTATACAGATTTGCAAGATAACGGAACATTTATTGATCACAATGAAAGGGTTTATCACCCCAGGTAAGAGGAACCCTTTCAACACTCGTTGCACCATTTTTAATTCTGCTAAAAATATTCTTCTGAAAGAATTTGGAAAAGCAAACAAAAACCCGCAGGTGTGTGGTATTTCTATTCTTCTTTTTCAACATCAAGTCAAAGGGGAAAATGATCTGGCATATGATTGGTATAAATAAAACAAATAAGAATAATTGTAAATTGGAGCTCTACAATAGGAATGGGTCTGTGTGGATGACAATTGAAAATCATATGCAGAGGTAGCGTGCTAATGATGAAGAGGAGTGATATAGAATTATAGATCATAAACAAGGAGATAAGTGATCACCAAGTTTTGTCGATTAGAGGGAGTAGATTGAATCGTTGCTTGAATCTATGTGGTGGGTCTGG
The DNA here is from genome assembly GCA_003290165.1 of Berberis thunbergii. Classification (NCBI taxonomy): domain Eukaryota; kingdom Viridiplantae; phylum Streptophyta; class Magnoliopsida; order Ranunculales; family Berberidaceae; genus Berberis; species Berberis thunbergii. The sequence continues at coordinate 117,705 of QNQO01007930.1, forward strand.
TGACAGATGCAAAAATTTAGAAGAGGAGAACAATGACTCCTGGAACGACTACTACTAGTTCCATGATGTCAATAAATCTACTTATCTGATGGATTTTGGCATTAGTGATTTCAGTAATTTGATAGTACTTGGTATGAGACATTTATTCTGCAATTATTTGTTTATTTATTATGGCTTTATTCTTGGCCAGCTTCCATTATACTATTTTTATAATCTATTTATCATATGAAATACGATAACCAATACATTTTGTTGCCTAAATTTTATCTAGGGCCTTACCTCGTTAAAAGCATCCCCATTGACCAAGCTTCTGACTATATTGTTTCTATTGCTATATAGGTTCATCCATGTGGTCAATATCGTAAGAACACTGTTGTTGGCATTCTTCAGGCTGAGTATGACTTAGCGCCTTTGTTTCGTATCCTAACAACCCTCCTCTGAATTCAATATTCAAAATCTGTGTAATTCTGACTAGAGCCTAGTTTTATCCATTAACTGGTGCCCTCTGCTCCTCTGTTAATATCTGGCCACTGTTTCTGCATTTCCCTTTAACACTTTTCTAGCGGTGCATCGACTAGATCGTTTGGTTTCTGGGCTGCTAATATTAGCCAGAAATGCAACTAAAGCAGACTTATTTAGGCAGCAGGTAACTGGTAACCATGGTACTGCTGTATAATTATGTTTATATTTCTATGTAGCATACATTTCTTACATCAAATATTGTTAGTGTTAGTGTGGTTTAAAAGTCTGTTCTGTTTCAGAAACCAGAAATTTCACACCAGAATCTGTTGGTATTAGACACTTGGAAAAGGGAACATCTTGCAGTTCTTTTAAAGCAAGATAGACAATTTGCCTTTTTTGTTGGAATATTCTAGGGTTTTTTAATGTATTGAAATTTAAATAAAAAGGCTGTTGTTTTTCTATTAATCTTAACCACGACGCTGAACAAGATTTCAAACCCTAACTGGCAAATACTGATATGGTAAAATGAGCTTACTTATACTTGGCTGTACTTTTATTGAGTATTGCATTTACTATTATTATTCTTACCTAAAACAAATGCATGTGTTGACATTCTTTAATTTGAGATAGAAGACATCTTGGTGGATAGTTAGTGACAGTTTCCTATTGCTCTTATCTTACATTACCTCTCGAATAAGGAGATTAATCCTGTTATAAACACAAATATTAAAGAACCTTTTTATTTATCATTAGTGTCTGTTTCAGAAACATAAGATGGCGCCATATTCTAATTTACTGGAGTGTGGGCTTTGGATGCAATTAATTCAAACAATTGGATCATGATTTATCTATTCAGTCTTTTATATTCATCACGAAACTCAAGGTGATAATGATTTTTGTATAATGCCATAAATATCTTTATGAAACACATCAACATAAAAGGATCTACCAGGCCTGGCTTGTTGAAGCTGTAGTTCATGATCTTGTTAAAATTTCAAATCTGTTTCAGATAATTTACCAATTCTTTCTTAGTCCTTGTATTTAATATGGATTTTATTGTTGCTTGTATACTGTCTGAAAAGTATATTCCATTAAACAGATTGAGGGTGGGATGGTTCAGAAGCAGTATATTGCTAAGGTTTTTGGAGTGTTCCCAGAAGAGGAGGTACACTTCGGCTGTTTATTATATGCTTCATCATTTCATGTAATCATATCAAAATTTGATAATTTGTTTTCTGTTTTATGTCGCAAATCGATTTTGCAGCAAGTTGTTAATGCAAATGTCAACTATAATGCTCGGGAAGGGAGGAGCACTGTGGAGGTAATCTTTTCCTTTGACCTGTAGGCATTAATAGATATCAAAGAGAACTAGGTAAAAAAAACTCAAATATGAAACTATATGATTGTTGACACGATTCCTTTGATCTGTCAACGTAAGTTGTGTGGCATGGAGCTTTTATGAGCTAAAAACATGGTAGGTACGTGTTTTTGTTCTTGTTTTCTCTGGAAGAAAAATGTTGAAGTGTTCTGAGCAAGCAATTGAAAAAGAAGATGAGTGTGCCAAAAGCAAGAAGCCCTATGTATAATGTTAAGCAGATCTAGGGAAGATTGTGATATGATGGCTATCCAAAACTTTAATGGATGATGTAACATTTTGTGTAATCTCATTGGATAATGGTTGAGATGAATTGCCATCCAGTTACTATTATCTCAATATTGAACATAACTCCAATACCAGAAAAGAAAACCTAAACCTGAACATTTTTTGCACAAGGCAAGCTAGGGTTTTAAGGGACCATACCCTTATTATTAAATGAACTAAAGCCATACAAAGCACTCAAAACTCACGAGAGCATGCCACAAAACAACTAAGGCTCTCTGCTGTCTTTAGTTGGTGTTTGTTTCTCACCTTTAAGAATGATACTTAAAACCTGAATATTACCAGCGACCATAACAAGACGTATGGCTAGTCTATTTCATCTCTCTTCTCTCGTTTTTCTGTCTTCTCTCCTCATTTTTCAGTTCCTTTTCCTTTATGCATCTTTTTCTATTTCATCTAAATCTCTCTTTTTCTTTGCCCCATTTCTTCTCCTTACAATGGTATTTTTTTTTCTGGACGACAGATGAATATTATTGAAAGTAAAGATATGTTACAAAATATTTCTTTTTAGTATGGCTGCATGGAGGATGACCCATACAGTCATTACTAGATAGGTCCTCAATTCATTTGAAGATTGAGCAAAAGATACAATAACAAAATTTTGATTGCCTTGCTTAGAGAGTCAATCTGCTTCTCGAACATTTTCTGAAGCTTGATGGTAATATTCTGACTTTCTGAGTATTGGTTGGCTCTCAGAGCCAATCCCCATATCTAATGTTCACTTCTTGGGAGGGGTAACCTAAAGAGTAAAGGTTAGAGTCAAGTGACTTGGTATTATGTATGGGCGTAGTTAGTGCAAATCATTGAATGCTGAGTGAAGGTGCCAAAGATAAGAGGCCTACCATTGGATTGGTGTCCATAGACTGGGCTGATGAGGATGTTGACTTTGTAAGTGTGGTGAATTGTTGTGATTCTTGTTTAGAAATTAGTTTTCCGCTCCTTGGCAGCTTGAAGTTTTGAGGAGCATTGGCTGGTTCTTAACAACTATTAGTTAGAAAAGAAGTTTTTTGTTGTTATTGTTTAGACTAGAGTTATTTACTTCATGGACCTCAAGCATGGTTAAAAAGCACAAAAATTTCTGTAGAATTGCAGTGATGAAAACATCAAAAGCCGTTGCTCTGGGTGATTTAAGGCACAAAAGAGGACCTGAAAAATCAGAAAAATCCACTGTTTCATGCAATTTATCAGGGATATCTGTCAGATTTTCAAGGTCCATTATACCAAATCTTGGGTTCATGTCCACTGCCTTATAGTATCTTTATTGTAATGGTAAACTATCAAATCTTGGTTTCGTTCCTCAACTTGCATCATCAGACGTCAGTGGATCAACTCTTGGATAATGACTAATGAGTGAATAAGAGTTTAGTGAGAAGCTCATTCTATCCTCACAACTTTAAAGCTGAAACACCGATGGCTAAAAAGAATCAGATCACAGGTTGAAAGGATTTCACTCATAAAGTTGATGACATGACTGCTTTTATTATAATTTTTAGCATGTAGCTCTTCCTACTGTTGGTTTGAAACTGAATGTTCATGCAGGATTGGTGGTCCATATGTGTCTGGGAACTAAAGCAGTGCATCGATTGGCCGTTAAACCATATGGTTAAATCGCATGATATTAAGCCTATGCTTTTTTTACAATATGATCATCTTCTTGGGAGTATTGGGGGAGAATTAGTAGAAACACTCCAACTTTCCACCTTTGTCGTATATTCATATGTCACATTAGATAGTTATCATATTCATGGTATGTTAAACATGCCTGAGGATATCCTATGAGCAAAAATATGCAAAGTGTAATACAGGCTCTGCTTCTTTTGCCATGAATCTAATGTGATAAGAAAATTATGTAGTATTTTACAAGTTTCTTGTCCCAGAATGTAAGTTCATAGTTTACATGTGATATTTGTTTTTGCTTGACTAAATTACTGGTAATTATTTATGGCTTGTTGTCACATGGATTTTAACCTATTAGTACATGGTTTAAAAAATCAATAGTTTTTTAGACTTGATATGTCAAGTGTCTCATCTATAGGTGGAAGGCTGTTGTGGTGATAAACCCAGTAACGGAAAATCTGCTTGTACAAAGTTTACTAGGATTTGTACGGATGGAACTCATAGTATTGTTTTATGTAAACCAGTCACTGGTCGGACTCATCAGGTACTTTATTTTTTTCAGGACCTCTTCTTTTCTGTGCAAAAAAGTATTTCTCTTCCATAGTTCTATTTCTTTTGCTTGAATCTTCAACAGCTTTATATTAGGAAGGTTTCTACATTTTGTGTTTAAAGGTTATGTGTTTGATCCAAGCTTTGTATGTGAAAATATGGATGTTGAATCACTAGTTCCTTATTATGAATTCTTGTAGATCCGTGCCCACCTGCAATATACAGGTCATCCAATAGCAAATGACGAGCTCTACCTGGCTGACATAGTAGCAACTCGTTCCACTGAAGGAGTGAGTGCTGATAAAGCAGCTGTGGTTATTCCAGGAAATTATTGTAGATTTTCTCATAATAATCATTCCGAAGTGTTACAGTGTGTGTATATAGCTGTCAATTAGGTTAACTGTAGAGATCCTGAATTGATATAGTTTCCTAGAATAACCTCAATAGTTTGTATATAAATACAGGCTATATTCTCAATATAATACACAAGAAAGAGTATTCTCTTAATCTCTGGTTACATGGTATCAGAGCTACTTAGAGTTTGAGATTAAGATTCGAAGTTTGAAGTTAGGGTTTAATATTCGAAGTTTGGTTCTCACCGCAGTTCGAACTCCCAGGCACCGATCGACCCTCCAACAGGCGTCAACTCAGTTCAGTCGTCGACTCCAACAGGCGTCGACTTCTTTCAGCCGTCGACTCCAACAGAGCGACTTCTTTCAGCCGTCGACCCTCCAACAGGCGCCGATCGAAGTCCATCGACCCTTCCAGCCTCCGTTCGACGTCGATCGACCCTTCCAGCCGCTGTTCGAGCCTTCCAATCACCGATCGACTCTTTCAGTCGGTCTAAGTTCCAGTCGATCTAAGTTCCAGTCGATCGAAGCAGTCGATCCGGTCGATCGAAGCAACCGATCCATCCTCTGCGTGTCTGCTTCCCGTCGATCTAAGCTTCCAATCGAAGCTTCCAGTCGACCGACGCTGCTCTTCTCCGCTTTTCAAGCCTCTTTGCAGGCTTCTTTCCCGAATTTCTCTTGACTTGGGGGTGCTTTTGCACGATTTCTGACACCCAATAAAAAATAAAAAATCGATTTTTGGAGGTTTTACTTTCGAGTTCTGACATCTTTGACTTGTTATGGCTGAGACAAAGTCAGTAGTTGTATCTGATCTGATTCCTGTGATGTCTAAAATTACGGACCATAAGTTAAATGGTTCGAATTATCACGACTGGAGTAAGACGGTTCGTCTTTATTTGCGAAGTATTGACAAAGATGACCATTTGACTAATGATCCTCCTGAGGATTCACGACAGACCTGGCTCAGGGAAGATGCTCGCTTGTTCCTTCAGATTCGAAATTCTATTGATAGTGAGGTAATTGGCTTGATCAATCATTGTGAATTTGTTAAAGAACTAATGGATTATTTGGAATTTTTGTACTCTGGGAAAGGGAATCTCTCTCGCATGTATGAGGTTTGCCAAGCATTCTACCGTGTGGAAAAACAAGATCAGTCCCTTATCAACTACTTTATGGCATTTAAGAAAACGTATGAGGAGCTTAATATGTTGCTGCCATTTAGCCCTGATGTGAAGGTTCAACAACGCCAACGGGAGCAAATGGCTATCATGAGTTTCTAGCAGGGCTTTCTCCTGAATTTGATTCTGCTAAGGCACAAATTCTCTCTGGGTCTGATATCTCCTCTTTACAAGATGTCTTTAGTCGTGTTCTCCGCACCGAGAGTACTCCCACTGTTCCGCTTAGTGGTGCTTTGATAAGTCGAAATAGCAGCTATGCGCCTGGGAGACCGTCTAATCACAGTGGACAGAAAGGAGGCAGCTCACAAGGGTTTGAAACTCGCACGCCGGATTCTGAAAGTATTATTTGCAACTATTGTAAGAAGCCGGGCCATACCAAGTTTGACTGTAGAAAGTTACAGTTTAAAAATCGGCAAAGACCCTCCGCTCATGTTGCGATCATTTCTGATGCCTCTGACAAATCAGTCCTTATCTCTGCTGATGAATTTGCCAAGTTCTCCAAGTATCAGGAATCACTCAAGTCTTCCTCTCCTTCTGTCACAGCTATTGCCGATTCAGGTAAACCCGATGTTTGTCTTCTTTCATCCTCCTCCAAGTGGGTCATTGATTCTGGTGCCACAGATCATATGACAGGTAATTCTAGTATATTTTCTTCTTTTCAATCCAATGCTTTTACCTCTACCGTCACTTTAGCTGATGGGTCACCATCTTGTGTTCGCGGGTCTGGCACCATCAATCCTACCCCCTCGCTATCTCTGTCCTCTGTCTTACATTTACCTAATTTATCCTTCAATTTGTTATCTGTAAGCCAGCTTACTCGTCATCTTAACTGTTGTGTCTCATTTTACCCTGATCATTGTTTATTTCAGGATCTTATGACGAAGAAGATTATTGGTAAATGACATGAGTCTGGAGGCCTCTACATTCTTGATACATCGGTTCCGACTTCTATTGCTTGCTCCAGTGTCACGTCTCCTTTCGAGGCTCATTGTCGGTTGGGTCATCCGTCTCTCCCTCTACTCAAAAAGCTTTGTCCTCAATATAATAAGGTGTCTTCATTAAATTGTGAGTCATGTCAGTTTGCCAAACATCATCGTTTTAGTTCGAGTCCTCGAGTCAATAAACGTGCTAGTGTTCCTTTTGAATTAGTTCATTCTGATGTTTGGGGTCCTTGTCCTACTTTGTCTAAAATTGGATTTCGGTATTTTGTTACATTTGTGGATGATTATTCTCGAGTTACTTGGTTATATTTGATGAAAAAACGATCTGAGTTGTTTTCTCTGTTTTGTGCGTTTTGTGCTGAAGTTAAAACTCAATTTAATGTTTCCATTCGAACCTTGCGAAGTGATAACGCTAAAGAATATACACAAGCTTTATTTCAGTCCTATATGACTCAGAATGGCATACTTCATGAAACTTCGTGTGTTGATACACCATCCCAAAATGGTGTGGCAGAACGTAAAAACAGACATCTTCTTGAAACAGAACGCGCTCTCTTATTTCAAATGCATGTTTCTAAACCTTTTTGGGCCGATGCAGTGTCTACAGCATGTTTTCTCATTAATCGCATGTCATCCTCTGTTCTTCATGGTGAGATACCTTACAAAATCCTTTTTCCCGATAAGTCATTGTTTCCTGTTGACCCGAAGATATTTGGTAGCACTTGTTTTGTTCGGGATGTTCGTCCGCATGTCACTAAACTAGATCCCAAGTCTTTGAAATGTGTCTTCCTTGGTTATTCTCGTCTTCAGAAAGGTTATCGGTGTTATTGTCCCAATCTTAACAAATATCTGGTCTCCATTGATGTTACCTTCCTGGAAGACACACCTTATTTTCCGTCTTCGCCCATTCCCACTCGCCAGGGGGAGGATGATGATTTGTTGGTCTATTCTATCACAACACCTGTCTCCGCACCAGCTCCTGTCTCCGCACCAGCTCCTGTCTCAGACCCAGCTCCAGTCAAGCCTCCTATTATTCAGGTTTACTCCAGGCGTCAACCTCTTGATTCTTGTCCTGCACCTGCTCCTTCGTCATCAGATCCAGTCCCGAGCAATGATCTTCCTATTGCATTACGCAAAGGTAAACGCCATTGTGCTTATCCTATTTCTTCATTTGTTTCTTATAATAATTTGTCGTCTTCCTCTTGTTCTTTATTGCTTCCCTTGATTCTACTTCTATTCCTAAAACTGTTCGTGAAGTCATATCTCATCCTGGTTGGCATAATGCAATGATAGAGGAGATGAATGCTTTAGATGACAATGGTACTTGGGACTTGGTCGATTTACCCTCAGGAAAAAGGGCTATAGGTTGCAAATGGGTCTTCGCAGTTAAGGTCAATTCGGATGGGTCAGTTGCCCGATTGAAAGCACGTCTTGTCGCTAAGGGCTATGCTCAAACCTATGGGGTGGATTACTCTGACACTTTCTCTCCTGTTGCAAAGTTGACCTCTGTTCGGTTATTTATTTCCATGGCGGCTTCCTATAATTGGCCTTTACATCAGCTTGATATCAAGAATGCTTTTCTTCATGGCGATCTTCAGGAGGAGGTGTATATGGCGCAACCTCCTGGTTTTGTTGCTCAGGGGGAGTCAGGGCGAGTTTGTCGTCTTCGAAAATCTTTATATGGTTTGAAACAGAGTCCTCGTGCGTGGTTTGGAAAGTTTAGTCAGGCTGTTGAGAAATTTGGTATGATGAAAAGCAAGTCTGACCATTCTGTATTCTACACACGATCAGCAGCTGGTATCATTCTGTTAGTTGTGTATGTGGATGACATTGTCATTACTGGGAATGATACTAGAGGAATCTCATCTCTTAAATCTTTCCTTCATACTCAGTTTCAGACGAAGGATTTGGGGGTGTTAAAGTATTTCTTAGGAGTTGAGGTCACTCGGAGTAAACGAGGTATCTTTCTATCTCAGCGAAAGTATGTTCTTGACTTATTAACTGAGACAGGAAAATTGGGAGCAAAGCCTTGTAGTGCTCCAATGACTCCAAATGTGCAACTTACTGATGTAGGGGAACCATTTGCAGATCCTGAAAGATATCGAAGGTTGGTTTGGAAATTGAATTACCTTACTGTGACTCGTCCTGATATTGCATACTCAGTCAGTGTTGTCAGTCAGTTTCTGTCATCTCCGACAATTCATCATTGGGCAGCGTTAAAGCAAATTTTGGGTTACTTGAAAGGAGCACCAGGACGAGGTATCGTGTATGAAAATCACGGGCACACTCATATTGAATGTTTCTCAGATGCTGATTGGGCAGGTTCCAAAATGGATAGAAGATCCACTTCAGGTTATTGTATCGTTGTTGGTGGGAATTTGGTCTCATGGAAGAGTAAGAAGCAAACCGTTGTGTCACGATCCAGTGCAGAGTCTGAATATAGGGCTATGGCCCAGTCTGTGTGTGAGATAATGTGGATATATCAGCTCTTGACTGAAGTCGGACTTAAAGCTACAGTACCAGCGAAATTATGGTGTGATAACCAAGCTGCTCTTCATATTGCTTCTAATCCTGTGTTTCATGAACGGACTAAGCACATTGAAATTGATTGTCACTTTATTCGTGAGAAAATTCAACAAGGCTTGATTTCTACTGGATATGTGAAAACTGGAGAACAACTTGGGGACATCTTCACGAAAGCCTTAAATGGAGTTCGGGTTGACTATCTTTGTAACAAGCTGGGCATGATTAACATTTATGCTCCAGCTTGAGGGGGAGTGTTACAGTGTGTGTATATAGCTGTCAATTAGGTTAACTGTAGAGATCCTAAATTGATATAGTTTCCTAGAATAACCTCAATAGTTTGTATATAAATACAGGCTATATTCTCAATATAATACACAAGAAAGAGTATTCTCTTAATCTTTGGTTACACGAAGAAATTGAGGAGAGGTCTGATGAAGACTTCAGTGTGGATCCTATGTGCACCAATTGTCCAAATTTGGCTCCTAAGGGGTAAGAGATTTGTTATATGTTGCAGAATATTGCTCTTTTGGTTTTGAGATGGTATGTAGATAACACTTCATCTACTATCTAATGCTCGCACAATAGTTTTACTGCTAGAACCAGATTTTTCCATAATTTCAAAGTTTCAATTAAACCGATTTTCCCGAGCCTAGCATTTCATACAGGGCGTCCTCTGATGCAGTGTGCTTCTTTTGGTTTTCTGATCATAATTCACTCATACCCAATTATAAGCGTCGCCAGATGCCTTCTCATCCCTCTTTTTATCGGGTAGAAGAAATGCATTTTCATTGGACACTAGTCATAGTTCAAATCATTACAGAATTACGATCATATTCCAGCACATATCTCTAGTTAAAACTTCCATGATTCTATAGATGTTCTTGAAGTGTGATGAGGTCCCTAACAGAATGTTTTGCTGGACCATGTGCTTTCTTTTGTACACATGGGTGTCCTAGGAATCATCTGATGATACAGACATTATCGACTTCTTAAAAATTTCCAGTGATCTTGAGAACCGTAGGTTATCAATAAAGAAAGTTGTTAGATTGGATGATTGTTAAATTATCCAAATCCATGCTAAAGTAATTGTGCATTTGTGTTCTATTTGAGCAACTTGGTGGGTGGCTGAATTACAAGATCAACTGCACAATTGGGTGTGTGCAGAACTGACATAAGATGACAGCACCATGGGGGTGGGGTGAGATAGATAAAGGGCACCTTGCTAAATTACAAATGGCGATTGTCGATGATTTCCCAATACCTTTCAACTTTGAACTTTTTTCAAGTAGGAGTTTATTAGGTCTTGACTTTGAACTTTCTTTGTGGAAAGCATTGGATTTGTGTGCATGATTTCGACATCCTTTCAGTTGGCTTTACTCATATATCAGTAGATGATCTTTATGATTAACTTCATTTTTTCTGGTACATTTAAACACTCTATGCTGAAACCCATATAATACTTGTCTCTGAATCTCTTATCAAATTGATTCAACATTCCAATTCATTTATTATTTTAAAGGGCATATACTCTGTTTAATTTTGCCTATGCCTGTTTTCTTGCAGATATGGTGGACATGAAGAGGGCTTATGGCTACATTGTTCCAAATACTCAGGACCCGACTGGGTTTATGAATGTCCATATCCAGACTGGGCTACACTTGAATGAACTGATGTCATTCAAAAATGTTTTTATGAGCACCATTTTTTATTATAAGTTGTTGCTTTCTTGAATTGAATTGAAAAGTTTAATACAAAAAAGAACGCCCCACTAAATACGAAAGAATGTCGAAGTTTGGATCAATCTTCAAGACATCCACGAATCATTTAGTGTCTTCATCAAATGAAGCAATGAATTCTGAAGGCGAGAATCCAATATCGGTGTTGTTCTAACCTAGAACTAAGCCAAATCTATTCCAATACGAGCGTTAACAGGTTGGAAGTTGCTGCAGTATAGTTGAGAACATCCTTGGATAACCATGACGAGGATGTCGTACTGGTACAATGGATAATGTAATTATTTTTAGAATCCAGGGTTCACATTATTAGAATATGCCCAATCGTTCTGTGAAAATACCGGAGGTGTGGATAACGAGGCCACCTTCACAACCTTCTCCTTTCGATTTAATTGTCATATAAACCGTATCACAAAAACTTAATCTCGACCAATGTAGCATACGCTTACTTTTCTCGGCTTTTGCGAAGATGATGAAACGTGTTGGCATCATCCAACTATTGGCAGCAGAAAGAAGTTGATGAAAACCCAGTCCCCCACTCATCTCATCCAACTATTCTCCAAAACTCGTCATTCTCAAACACCATTTTCTAATCACATTCAGAGATTCTATGAAACTCATAAATCTCGTCTCCCTGATCAATACAGGGTGTCTTGTCTTTCGATCGTTTTCCTGACCCAAAAGGCTGCCAACAAACTGGAAAGAGAAGTAGTGAGATCTTTAGTGCGTGCATTTGATGAAGTTTTTGAAATTATTTATTTTATCGACAAGAAAATGAGTACCTCCACCTCCGAGAGAGTTAAGGCAGAGGTGGCCAAAAAATTGTGGACCAAGATTTGGGATCTCAACAATCTACATGAATACTCTTCTTGGGAACCCTTTCTGCCGCCAGACGATGTTAATGATGATTTTGTTAGGCAGGAAAAATCAGCCATGCAATTATTAATTGATGACTTCAATAATAACATACAACAATTATTTGTTGACATGCTAAGCAATTTTCTTGCCAACTCCCACAGGCTATAGTCAAGGATGTTGTAGAGAACCAGCTTGGAGATCAGGAAGAAAACATAAAACGTGCCATTCAGTATCTTATGAAGCTTGAGAAATTGGAGGATGTCATTCAATGGGAGTTCCCCAGTGAAACAAATATCACTAACTTGATAACTCCTTGTCAACAAGCTTCATCAAGTGGTGCAACAGTTCATCAATATACTCAAGTTGTCGTTCCCCATCAGCCGATGGCAGAACATGAGGTGATTTTAGAGATACCAAGTGTTCATGGTGCGTCCTGCGAAATTTAGTAGAGTTGAGGTCTGTATGTTAGCTCCTAATTGAGAACATAATAAGCCAGTTTTTGCCACTGTACTTTTTTGGGTTACAAGAGCATGGTGAAAGCCATTACATTCATGAAGGTTGCATACTTGCATGCTTGTTGCGTGTGCTTATCAGTGCATATCACATTTTTCATATGTTTAGACATCCATGCAGTAGGACAGGCAGGGGATGTATGAATTCCAAGTACCTTTATCTGCAGGTGTCCACTTTTTCCCATATGATGAATGCCAGCAAGTGGATACTGCATTATCACTCAGTTTTAGATGAATCTTTGTTATTCAGCGACAATATCCCCGCCCCATGACCAATAATAGGGTCTTAAAAAGGATTAGATTATTTCAATACGAGTGGTTCTTATTTAATCAAAGACGCTTTTTTTTTTTTTTTTTTTGTGCTTTGTTTCAGTGGGAAACCTTCTATGTTCATGACTGCTTTAGCAGTCTTCCATAGCACTTGCACTTAAAAGCATCCCAAACCTACCTTGCTTTAATTCTTTCCTTTCCACATACAAACTAGTTATGAGTTCTCTTCCTCTTTTGTCCAAAAGTGATCACTTTCACACCCATAAAAGCAACACATTACCATTTTCGTTATCTTTTCAAGTGCATTGTTTTTCTTTTCCCAATTTTGGCATCCTCTGTTATCCTTCTTCACTAAGAAAATGGCTTCATAACCCTACAAATTCTCACGTCATCCACTGAAACTTGAGAGAACAGAAAATCTTCGATAGGGGCAAACAAGAAAATTTTCTATCTTAATCCTTGATGAAACTCCTACTTTTATATCTTAATCCTTGATGGAACTCCTAATACTCTGAATAGTTTACTCCATTTTTTTTCAAATGTTCTTTTAGGATAACATATAGTAATGGATTTTTTATTTTATTTTTCCAAATTGTTGTACAATCAGAACTTTCTCCCTGTGATATTCAATCGAATACAATACTATCTTCAGTATGTCCTTCCATTAAAATCTGTTTTCTGCCATAACTTTGAATGTCTTTTGATATTACAATTTTTCTTAATGCAGACACTATTCGAAAGAATGGGGCTATTAGAGAAGATGTAGACCATAGGATTAAAGCTGTTTGGTTGAAATGGATAATGGCGTCAGGAGTATTATGCAATAGAAGGATGTCTGCAAGGCTAAAATGGAAATGCTATAAACAATTATTCGACTAGCCATGTTATACGGTTCAGAATGTTGGGCTACTTCGAGACAACATACGCATAGGATGGTAGTAGCAGAAATGCGTATGTTAAGGTGGATGTGTGGCAAAACTCGTAAGGATAAAATTAGAAATGAAAAATTAGGAGATACTTAGGTATAGCGCCCATAGAGGAAAAAATTAGAGAAAGACGTTTAACTTGGTTTGGTCATGTGCGGAGGAGACCAAGCACGGTGCTAATTAAAAAATGTTTAGATTGGTAAGTTAATGAAGGGTGTCGACGGAGGGGACGACCGTTGAAAACTTGGATGAAGACGGTGAATAAAGATATCATTGAGCTTGGATTAAGCGAGGAAATGTGAGAAGATCACATTGCTTGGAGAACAGCCGACCCCAAAAATATCGAGAATTGGCTTTGATGATGATGATGAATTAATGCAAACACTATGTTTGCTATTACTAAAATTTGGTTCCATGTAAGTGGGAGATCTTAGATTTTGTATATTGACTCAACCAAAATCATATTTACCCTGGGCAGTCCTCTACAAGAAAACATAACACAGGCCAAGCTTTGGTTTTTTTCTTCCCAAACTCCCATCTCTTTTCCATATCCCCCTTGTGGCTCTCCTAAGTTTTAAGCGAAAAAGGTTCTTTTTCAAGCCCCCTATCATCCATGTCACTAATTGGAACTGTTGGATTACAGATATAGTTCATATTGCCATTGTTTTCACGTAAATGTTAAATAATTCAACAATTCTACGTTGCGTGGTCTATACACTGCCTGTTTCATGCCTGGAAGGTACAAGGCATGTGCAGGTTAATGACATGGCAAAGCATGAAAAGAAAAACAAAAATATAAGGGCTAAAAGCGCAAACATCGTTAGGGATGACGTGATGGGATGACGTGATGAGATGATGAGATTTAAAATTTATTTTGATAAATGATAGGTGTCTTGTCTTTCAATCGTATTACTGACCCAAGAGGCTGCCAACAAACTGGAAGGAGAAGTAGCAAGATCTTTAGTACATGCATTTAATGAAGTTTTTGAAATTATTTATTTTATCAACAAGAAATTGAGTACCTCCTTCCTCGAGAGAGATAAGGCAAAGGTGGCCAAAGAATTGTGGACCAAGATCTGGGATCTCAACAATCTACGTGATTACGCTTCATGGAAACCTTTTGTCCAGGCAGTCCATGGTAATGATGATTTTATTAGCCATGAAATATATAATGAATTTCTACAATAGTAATGATTAGCATAAGAATGATAATGATTAGCTTATTGAATGATAACTCCAGTAATTAGCCATGAAATAATTTCAATTTTCATACCTAATTTTCGTGGCAAAGTTCAAACTCTCGACATATTTTTAATTTTTAATTATTATTTAAAGGCATCGTGACAAGGATATTTCAAAAGGTGTTGATAACTATGGCATCAAAAGGAACCAGCCAACCCCACTCCCAAGGATATTTCAAAAGGTGTTGATAACTATTTGGTCTATTGTTTCCTGCTTCTGCCACTAATTTTTTTTTTTTCCTTTTCATGATGTTAAGAAACAGAGAAATAGAAAGGAAAACTTGTATTGTATTGTTTGTTGAAAAAGGAAGTACATATACTTCTATTTGATCTCTAGTATCGGAGTTAAACGTGCTTCAGACGTTTATTTTTTTGTCAAGGACAACTTGTATGTGAAAGGTATGCTTTTTGCTAATTTTTTTGATATGAATATTGGTGCGGATTGCATCAGGATTAACTTGGTAAAGTTTCATCTTGATTCAACAAGCACTTCTCGAGTTGCACATAAAAACACGATCTTTGCTTTTTGTTACCCAGATTTCATCTTTCATTTCATTCCAGAACTTTTTGCTGCAGAGGGAGTGATTTATTTAGCTATTATGGGGAATATGTCAGTGGTATGATTTTAATGGGTGTTATTGAATGAGTAGGAAATAAAATTCTGAGGATTTGATTTGTTTCAGCTTGTAGATTGATAGAAAGCATACAAGGTGCCTCTCACCTACAATTCTGTTTATATTTTTTCAGTTCCGATGTTTAGCTTTTGGAGAGTTAATGCTCTATTGTACTTTATCGTTTTGTTAATCATCATGAAGGTCTGAGTCACTGTATTCCATATAACGCAACCTGTCTAAGCTTGATTGTGGGAGGAACTTATCTGCTATGGAGATATGGCGGAGAGAGGATTTCAATTCTCTACTAACAGTACCAGTAGAGTGATCAATAATATCTTGGAGTGTGACATGTTATCCAAATGCAGAAAACATCTAAAGAAAACATCTAAACATGAAAATTACTTGAAATGTTAGCTACTGCTTACCAATTGGGAGTGTTAACGAGCTTCAAATCAATGAACAAAGACACAGTTGTGAAATGAGACCTCTCCAGCAGTGAGAGAGAGTGTGGATGAAGGGAGGATGAGCACTCCCTTCACTCCAGCCCTTCACTCAGTTTTTCTTTACTGGGTCAATATCATGAGACTTATTAGAATATGCTCAATTGTACTGTGAAAATGATTTAACTATCATATAAACCCTATCACAAAAACTTAATCTCCACCAATGTAGCACAGTGGAAAGAATGGGATGAATTACTGCATATCTGGACGAGCATGAAGTGAAACACAAGCCATGCAGCGATAACAACACAACAGCAACAATAATAAAAGTGTTCAAAACTTGACCTCCTATATAATTGAGTTGCAAAAAAATAATGTCAAATCTCTGCTGATGATATATTAAAAAAAAAACAGGTAGCATTTCGGACATGGAAAGCACGGACTTGCTGCACAGCATCAGATGGTATTTAGTCCCTTCGTGTGCATTAATATTATCTGCATTACTGAATGCCCTGTGCACTGGCCCAATCTAAATACATCCACCCACCATAATAATTAAGTAAAGCTCGCACACAAATGACAGACCCCCTCCGTAGCCAATGCTGACTTTTAAAATCTCTCTTCTAATAAGATGATTAATGAGCTGTGTTAGTGAGAGTTCAAAGCCAAAAGTTCACCTGAAAGAAGAGGTCAATACGAGAGAATTATCAGAGTCAATTACAGGAAATCCAGAATTACGACAACTGAAGAATGATGGGAAATCCAAACCCTATTTCTATCTATTGATGAGACAACTATCTATTCTGGATCCATCAGAAATCAATCGAAATGTATTTGATGGAGTCTACATAGTACGTAGAGCGCCCAACTTAGGTTTCATTTCGTTCCGACAGAACCAATTCAGTTATCTTATCCATCGATCCAATGCACTTAGATTATCTCATGGAGAGAAAAGAAAAAAAAAATGTAGTTGTGTCGTTGTTGTTCGCCGCCTCAATGCATTCCCTATCCAAAGTGAAACGAATACTAGTTTAAATCATGAGTAGGGTAACCCATCTCCTCTGTAGCCGTTTCTACATCTGCCTATGTTGTATGGTTAGGGATGAACTACAACATGCGCTCGCTTCTTTACTTAATCACCTCAATTAGCAATTTATCTATAAGGAGTATGAACTACAAAGTCATGGAAATGAACACTACCCCATTTTTATTGCGAGACAAATTTGTTCGATTTAAGTAAAATAACCATAACTTGCTCATTTCAAAACATTTTCAAGTGATTCAATTGTGTTTATTAGATAACTTATAGTACTACAATTTTGGTGTTTTGATGAGCTTGAGAATCAATCTCAATTGAGGATTTAAATTGGTCAAAAGTTATCATGTTTTTATGTTACTGTTTTTTCAAAAACAGTTTTTTGGATGGTGTGGGTTAGTAGGGAAAAAAAATACATGGTGGTGTGGAGTAGTCGTTGCCTATAGGAAATGTATCGATGGTGTAGCAAGAACACGACCGCCTCAGTTTGTATAAAGAATGTAGAAAACACTATTTTTTTACTGTAAATGTTAATCTTGTTGAAAGCCAATTGTAAATGCTGATGTTTGATCCGAGATCCCAATATGTTTAGTTTGTATATATAGAAATTTTGGGATGCTGGTTATATAATGCAATTTGCTTGTGAATTGGTTTTTTCTTTATACTAGAAGTCAATGCCTTTTGTGAGTATTTGCAATTACATTTTCATTGCTGATAATATTTGCATGCATAGTATATAAAACTAAAACAAGAACATTTCCATTTGCAGATTCGCTTCGCAAAATATTTTATTTTTTTCCTTCAAATTTAAAAAATAAAAATTCTGCCTTTTAATTCCTGTTCAAAACTTCAGCTGCTAGAATGAATAAAAACAGGGGAGAGAGAGTCTTCCGGTCTAAGATCTCTCGAGAATTTGAAAATAACCCTTGTAAGTGCACTGAAACATAATTGAGTATTAAACGGGTTGTAAACAACATAAACATTAACGGATTTATTAGATACTTGATCAATAAAAGCTATTAGAGTGCGGAACAATATTACTGGAACATTTACTTTATGTTGTCGGGGATTTCACTAAGGCTGTGCGTCGACCCAGCCTTAGAAAACAGTCAAAGTGAGGATGACCGCATTAAAATCTCCACCCTTTAAAAAAGGCTTCCCCGCATCAACAACTCACTTTGCCTTGCGAATGCTCTAGTGGCTGACCTTATTTTTCTTCATTGTCATGCATTGTGATTTCCACCTGTTTTGCCCTTTCAGTAATTTGCACCCTCTTACAAGTTCAATTTCAACTTGTTAGCAACACTAGCTAGAATTACCCAAAACATATTATGAATAGGCTATTATGGGGATTATGTCATCGGTATGATTTTAATGGGTGTTATTGAATGAGTAGGAAATAAAATTCTGAGGATTTGATTTGTTTCAGCTTGTAGATTGATAGAAAGCGTACAAGGTGCCTCTCACCTACAATTCTGTTTAGAGCAATGCTACGTAGCACTGGTATCTCGCCTGGTATTTCGCCTGGCGGGTGCCAGGCACGTGCCAATTCAAGGGCATCAAAAGGGCCAAAAAAAAAAAAAAAAAAAAAAAAAATCTCAAACACCAATCTCAAACCCTTGAAAACAACTCTCTCTCTCTCTCTCTCTCTCTCTCTCTCTCTGAAAGCACAGACCCAGAGAACTCCAAACCTCCTTCCTTCTCAACCAAACCACCAACCAAAAAGCTCACTCTTTTCATCTTTTCCTCTTTTCTGATAACAATCTCTCCTCTCAAAGCCCACTCTTGCTCTCTTCCTCTACTTCTTCTCTACTGTTTCATCTCTTCAAAAAAAAATAGAGCAAGCAAGCATGGTTGGTTTAGGGAGACACCCAAGCCTTAAAACCGAGACCCAGACTGAAAACAGAGCTGAGAGAGAAATGGGTATTCGATGGGGTCAACAATGTGTATTGATTTCATTAATTCAACATCAAAAATTCTAATCACCCACAAGAAAGGAAGGAAATTTTGGGGGTTTCATTCAACATATAGAACATTTGTATAGATGAAGACAGTATCATTTGGGGGTTTCATTCAATCTAACCACCCAAAAGAAAGGAAGGAAATTTTGAAAACAATGTGTTTCTTTCAACAAGATGGGGTTAGGATCATTGGGGGTTTCATTCAATCTAATTCGTGGGTAAACAACTTGGGTTTTTGTTGAAGCTTTCACCTTCCTCCATTCTCTAAGGCCTGCTTTCACCTTGCTCAAGCAAAGTAAAGCAAAAACAGTGGTTTTGCTTCATTCATTGAAGAAGTGAAAGAGAAAACAAAATGAAGAAGGTGACAAAATGAAGAAGGTGAAGCAGATGGATGGAGTAGGTAATAAAGAGGAGAAGACAGGAAAGAGGAGAGTTTGGGCAGGGCAGAGAGATGGAGAGAGACGCATTGGGGTGTGTGTCATTTGTTTTTTTCTCCACTTTAAAGGTACGTGACTGGCACGTGGGATGGTGCGCGTGCTTGGCACCATCCAGGCAAAATTTCAGGTAAAAACCCGGTGCTTTTTAGAATTGTTGTTCTGTTTATATTTTTTCAGTTCCGATGTTTAGCTTTTGGAGAGTTAATGCTCTATTGTACTTTATCGTTTTATTAATCATCATGAAGGTCTGAGTCACTGTATTCCATATAACGCAACCTGTCTAAGCTTGATTGTGGGAGGAACTTATCTGCTATGGAGATATGGCGGAGAGAGGATTTCAATTCTCTACTAACAGTACCAGTAGAGTGATCAATAATATATATCTTGGAGTGTGACATGTTATCCAAATGCAGAAAACATCTGAAGAACCCTCAAAAGTTTTTT
The DNA here is from genome assembly GCA_003290165.1 of Berberis thunbergii. Classification (NCBI taxonomy): domain Eukaryota; kingdom Viridiplantae; phylum Streptophyta; class Magnoliopsida; order Ranunculales; family Berberidaceae; genus Berberis; species Berberis thunbergii. Next base: position 137,463 of record QNQO01007930.1, read on the forward strand.
TCTTTTCGTGTCTTATCAAAGCCACGAAAATTACTTGAAATGTTAGCTACTGCTTACCAATTGGGAGTGTTAACGAGCTTCAAATCAATGAACAAAGACACAATTGTGAAATGAGACCTCTCCAGCAGTGAGAGAGAGAGTGGATGAAGGGAGGATGAACACTCCCTTCACTCCAGCCCTTCATTATACAGTTATTCTTTACTGGGTCAATATCATGAGACTTATTAGAATATGCTCAATTGTACTGTGAAAATGATTTAACTATCATATAAACCCCATCACAAAAACTTAATCTCCACCAATGTAACACAGTGGAAAGAATGGGATGAATTACTGCATATCTGGACGAGCATGAAGTGAAACACAAGCCATGCAACATTTCGGACATGGAAAGCATGGACTTGCTGCACAGCATCAGATGGTATTTAGTCCCTTTGTGTGCATTAATATTATCTGCATTACTGAATGCCCTGTGCACTGGCCCAATCTAAATACATCCACCCACCATAATAATTAAGTAAAGCTCGCACACAAATGACAGACACCCTCCGTTGCCAATGCCGACTTTTGAAATTTCTCTTCTAATAAGATGATTAATTAGCTATGTTAGTTAGTGTTCAAAGCCAAAAGTTCACCTAAAAGAAGAGGTCAATACAAGAGAATTATTAGAGTCAATTACAGGAAATCCAGAATTATGACAACTGAAGAATGATGGGAAATCCAAGCCCTATTTCTATCTATTGATGAGACAACTATCTATTCTGGATCCATCAGAAATCAATCGAAATGTATCTGATGGAGTCTACATCGTACGTAGAGCGCCCAACTTAGGTTTCATTCAGTTCCATCGGGGCCAACTCAAGTCTCTTATCCATCGGTCCAATGCACTGAGCTCATCTCATGGAGAGAAAAAAAATGTAGTTGTGTTGTTGTTGTCCGCCGCCTCGATGCATTCCCTATCCAAAGTGAACGGATACTAGTTTAAATCATGAGTGGGGTAACCCGTCTCCTCTCTAGCTGTCTCTACATCTGCCTATGTTGTATGGTTAGGGATGAACTGCAACATGCGCTCGCTACTTTACTTAATCACCTCAATTAGCAATTTATTTATCAGGAGTATGAACTACAAAGTCATGGAAATGAACACTACTCCATTTTTATTGCGAGACAAATTTGTTTGATTTAAGTAAAATAATCATAACTTGCTCATTTCAAAACATTTTCAAGTGATTCAATTGTGTTTATTAGATAACTTATAGTACTAAAATTTTGGTGTTTTGATGAGCTTGAGAATCAATCTCGAGTTTAAATTGGTAAAAAGTTATCATGTTTTTATGTTACTATTTTTTCAAAAATAATTTTTTGGATGGTGTGGGTTAGTAGGGGAAAAAAATACATGGTGGTGTGGAGTAGTTGTTGCCTATAGGAAATGTATCGATGGTGCAGCAATCACACAACCGCCTCAGTTTGTAAAAAGAATGCAGATCGAAAACACTAGTTTTTACTGTAAATGTTGATCTTGTTGATAGCCAATTGTAAATGCTGGTGTTTGATCTGAAATCCCAATATGTTTAGCTTGTATATATAGAAATTTTTGGATGCTAGTTATATAATGCAATTAGCTTGTGAATTAATTTTTTTTTTACTAAAAGTCAAAGCCTTTTGTGAGTATTTGCAATTACATTTTCATTGCTTATAATATTTGCATGCATAGTATATAAACTAAAACAAGATCATTTCCATTTGCATATTCGTTTCGCAAAATATTTTATTTTTTTCCTTCAAATTCAAAAAATAAAAATTCTGCCTTTTAACTCCTGCTCAAAACTTCAGCTGCTATAATGAATAAAAACAGGGGAGAGAGAGTCTTCCGATCTAAGACCTCTCAAGAATTTGAAAATAACCCTTGTAAGTGCCTGAAACATAATAGAGTATTAAATGGCGGGTTGTAAACAACATAAACATTAACTGATTTATAAGATACTTGATCGATAAAAGCTATTAGAGTGCGGAACAATATTACTGGACACATTTACTTTATGTTGTGGAGGGTTTCACTAAGGCTGTAAAGGGTGAAAACTGCCTTGACCCAGACTTAGAAAACAGTCAAAGTGAGGATGACCGCATTAAAATCACCACCCTTTAAAGAAGGCTTCCCCGCATCAACAACTTACTTTGCCTTGCGAATGCTCTAGTGGCTGACCTTATTATTCTTCGTTGTCATGCATTGTGATTTCCACCTGTTTTTCCCTTTCAGTAATTTGCACCCTCTTGCAAGTTCGATTTCAACTTGTTAGCAACACTAGCTAGAATTACCCAAAACATATTATGAATAGGCTGCAACAAACCGGATGTTGTGGTTTATCATCCACTCCATTTCCCAGTTCTAGTCTCAACATGTTAGCTAGGATACCAATCCTATTTAGTATTTACTTGAGATTCGAATGTCTTAGTTAGAACAATATTCTATATTAGGGAATATTAGCTTGTTTTGAATTAGGAGTTATTGTTTGATTAGAATTAGGTTTGAATTCAATTAAGAAGTATTATTTCTGCTTTCAGCTATAAATACATATAATGTAATAGAATTTAGGCAAGCAATACAAGTTTTATTTTAGTTTATTGGTGGCTGATCCCCAATTAAAAGATCTAGGTGGTTTGATCTCTAATCAAAAGGTCAAGGTCTCTATTACAACATGAATTGTATTCTACTGGTTCAAAACGTTAAAAAGATCAAATCATGAGACGAGAGAAGATATAGTATTAGATTGAATATTTAAGAAATATTAGCGAGAGAAGATATTGTATTAGATTGAATATTTAAGAAATATTAGCCATAAGAACCCAAAGCTTCCAATAATATTTATTATTTTCCTATTTTGTCTCTCACAAATGAATATCCCTTTGTTTCTCTTAGACAATTCTTATATATAAAATAAGGAATCATATGCTTTCTCATTATCTGTGAGTCTCGGACATAAACGTTTGATCATTCTGTATCGTTAAAAACTGTTATGATATGACCAAGGAAGACAATTCAAAACACTCATGTGTTAGATCATTTCCAACAGAAATTCTAAATGGCGAGGAAACCAGCGAGGGAGGGAGGGAGGGGCAACCTTCCATCCCCCTTAGGATACGTGCCTTCCATCACCTGAACGTATCCCGAGGGGGTGGAGGGTTGCACCCCCTCCCTCGCTGGTTTCCTCACCATTTAGACTGACTCCATTTCCAATGCGGCTCAAAACACATGGTCAACATGTCAGGGAGTTTGACACAGTTTTGTAATTTGTTTTGTTTTATTATTATTTTTTAAATAGGTACAAATAACCAAAGGGGGAGTGCTCAACCAATAAGAAATCAATACTTTTGGAGTTAAATGTAGGGTGAAATATATGTATTATCTATCTTGACCTGTGATGTGTAGGATACATGACCCACATTTGAGTTATTTAATTCGTGGCTGTTTATATAGTATGCATCATGATGTATTTTGATGCTTAGAGTTTTTTTTTTTTTTAATATAAGTTATAAAACTGAAATCTATCTTACAATTTAGATATGTCTTTTTGTTTGTCCTACGTGGAACTTAAGTGAAATTATTTGAAGCCCGATGCTTTCCTCTTACTCTCGACGTCTCCCTCTTCTCCATCTTCTTCTTCTCCACAGGGCTATCTTTTTCCTCTCTCACTCTCATAGAGATCCTTCATCCCTCTCAAAGTCAACATGAATCACTCCCATCGGCCGTGGCAAACACTCGGTAACCTCTCTCTATCTCTTTCTCAATCGCTCTCTTCGTTCTTTCTTGGATTTCAATTAGGGTTTCACTCCGCTCTAATATGATCGATGAATCCATCCAGACGGTCTACAAAGCAAGAAAGAAGAAGACGATCGAGTACTTCGCATGCAAGAGCGTCGACAAATCGCAGATTACGGAGTTTTTTCATAATTGCATCAAGTTAGCAAGTGAAAATGTGAGAAATTTATGGTTTTTAGTTGTTTTAAGAAATACCCATTTGTTTGATTGTTGTTTTGATGAATTGTATGGTGGTTTTCACCATTCTGCCTTCTCTAATCTGTCACAGTTGAGACTTCAATTGAGAATTACAAGGAAAAAGAAAGTAACAATTGTATTGATAAATTGGTAAAATAAGGAAGCAGATCTCTGGCTCTATTGAATCCAGAGACCCCAACTTATTATCTACATACAAGCATATCCCTACTACTCTGTTCTTTATCTATTTAAGGCCTGGCCTCTAACAAACTTTCGAATTCTCTATTAACTGATTGCTACGTGGATGTTTCTACTCCACTCACTATACGTAACTGAATTACAAAACAAAATTTCATTCAAATATTGACGCCCAACTTTCGCGCCAAAACTTTCAGCTATGTTTTCCCGCGTAGAGTTGCCTTCCAGAATTCTCCAGTCGTGACATTACCTCGTGCCCTGCAATGTCCTTGTCCTCAAGGATGGAAATGAGGAAAAGAAGAGGCAATATAGGACCAATATTCCCAGGTTGTGTCTTCCTTTGAAGCATTCGACCAGTGGATCAAACCTGTGTCACAACTTTGTTGTTGCGGGGAATCTTCCTTCGTGCTAAGATGGCAAAGGGTTCCACTTTGAATTTTCCTTGGGTATCAACCAATGGAAGATGAGGGGAGATGGAGATGGCCGAGCCCACTCTTTTTTTTTAGTTGGGAAACATGGAAGACTGGATGTATTTTGGAATGGGCAGGCAATTGTAATCTGTATGCTATGGTTCCAATTTTGTCAAGCACTTGAAATGGACCGTAGAATCGAGCTGACAACTCGAGATTCTTCCGTAGATTCACTGATGTTTGTCGATAAGGTTGTAGCCTGAGGTAGACCCAATCACCAATTGCAAAGCATCTATCAGTTCTTCGCCTATCTGCATATAGCTTCATTCTCTCCTGCGCACGGTGGAGCTTCTCCTTGATCAGCTGGAGCATTTGTTCTCTCTATTCTAAATATTGTTGAACATCAGTCACAACTAAGGATGTAATTGGGGGCAAAGCCAACAATGGTGGAGAGTAGTCGTAAAGAGCATGGAATGGTGTGGACTATAGGCTTGTATGGAATGTTGTGTTAAACCAGTGATCTGCTAAATAGAGCCATTTGGCCTAGTGAGAAGGTGTTTCACCTGTCATACAACGCAAGTATGTCTCTAAGCAGGAATTGGTCCGTTCGGTTTGTCCATCTGTTTGCAGGTGGTATGCTGTGCTCAAGGACAAGGTTGTTCCTAATGCACCGAAGAGATCCTGCCAGAAAGCACTCATGGAAATTTTATCTCTATTAGACACAATTGAGGAAGGTAAACCGTGTAGTTTGTACACATTTTGTAAGAACTCATCAGCGACTTTTGAAGTTGTAAATGAGTGGCTAAGAGCAATAAAATGGTTGTATTTGGTCAGGCGATCGACCACCACTAAAATGACTGATTTGTGCTGTGAGAGAGGTAAACCTTCGATGAAATCCATTGTTATGTGTTGCCATGCCTGACTAGGAATTGGCAGAGGCTGTAAGAGGCCCCCATACATAGTTTGTTCACTTTTGTTGTGTTGGCAAACATCACAGTGTGTAATTAAGGTAATCAAGTTTGTCTTCATGCCCTTCCAGTAGAAATACTGAGCCAATTTATTATAAGATGCTTGAATTCCCGAATGTCCACCTAAGGGGGAGTTGTGAAAGGCTTGCAATATATGTGATCTCAGTGAACCAGCTGCCCCAATATACAACTTGTTGTTTTTCTTTAGCAGCCCATGAGTGAGAGAATACTTGGGAATATAAGTAGGGTTGATGACCAACTGTGGAATGAGAGCTTGAGCCGTAGGATCACCTGTGTAGCTTTCTAGTACCTCACTGAACCACTGTGTTGTAACACTAGTCAGGGCATGGAGCTGTCATGTTTCTGCAGTAAACCGAGATAGTGCATCTGCTGCTTTATTCTCACTGCCCTTCTTGTATTGGATCTCGTAGTCATACCCCAACAACTTAGATAGCCACTTTTGTTGGAGGATGGTGGTTACCTTTTGTGAAAGAAGGTGGCGGATGCTTTGATGGTCCGTAAGGATGAAGAACCTGGATCCAAGGAGATATGACCTCCATTTGTGGACTGATAGCACAATAGCAAAGAGTTCATTCTCGTAAGTTGATAGGGCCTGATTTTTTTGGACCCAAAGCCTTGCTAAAAAAATGCAATTGGCCTGCCTTTTTGTGCTAGCACTGCCCCCACACCTCTTGAGCATGCATCGGTTTCTAAAGTGAATGGAACTGTGAAGTCAGGTAGAGGTAGAACTGGTGCGGTGCTCGTAGTTGTTTTCAGTGTCTGGAATGCTTATTGGGCTGCCTCATTCCAAATGAAGTTGTTCTTTTTGAGCAAGTCTGTGAGTGGCTGAGAAATTAGTCCATAATGGCGGATGAACTTCCTGTAGTAACTCGTAAGCTCGAGGAATCATCGTAGTTGTTTGAGTGTCTTTGGAATAGGCCATTTTGTCATTGCTGATATCTTTTCCGGGTCTGCCTCTACTCCTTGTTGGCTGATAATATGGCCTAAATAATCCAGTTTTGGTTGGATGAAGGAGCATTTTGATAGTTTAGCATACAAGTGGTGTTTTCGTAGGATTGAGAGTGTGGTTTGGAGATGAGTGAAGTGAGTCTGAAGTGAGGGACTATAGACAAGGATGTCGTCAAAAAACAATAGGATGAATTTCCTTAGATATGGTTGAAAGTTTTGATTCATCAAGGCTTGAAAGGTCGCTGGTGCATTGGTTAACCCAAATGGCATAACTTTGAATTCAAAATGCCCATGGTGGGTTTTGAATGTTGTTTTATGGATGTCCGGAGGGTGTACAAGTATTTGGTGGTATCCGGATCAGAGATCTAATTTGGAAAACACCGTAGCTCTATGTAGTTCATCCAAAAATTCATTTATTAATGGCATAGGAAATTTATCCTTGATGGTTATCTCATTTAGCCTCCTATAATCAACACAGAATCTCCAAGAACCATCCTTTTTGTTTACTAGGAGTATGGGGGCAGCAAACGGGCAGTGAGAGTGTTGGATAAGATCAGCTTGAAGCATATCTTGTATAAGTTGTTCTGCAACTGTCTTTTGCATATAAGGGATCTTGTAGGGGTGTTGGGAAGGGGGTGAAGAGTTTGGTTTAAGTGGTATCTTGTGGTCTAAGGGTCTAATGGGTGGTAGTTGCTTAGGAATTTGGAAGACATCTTGGAAGTAAGTCAATATTTGAGTTAACTTTGGGTGTGATATAGGCTCTTTAGTGATTTCTTCTGTGATGGAGAATAGCTGCCCAATAAAACAGGTGGAGTTTTTCTTGATGAATCTGGATACACTCTTGGCTTCCATGAGGTGAAGGGACCCTTCATTTGTGACTCCCTGTAAGCTTACAGGACTCCCATTAATTGTCAAGGTTATCTGAAACTTCTTGAGATTAATTATGATGTCCCCATAAGGTTTCAACCAGTCAGCCCCTAGTACCCTATCGTAGCCACCTAAGGGTAGAACCCTTACTGTTCCTTCAAACCCCAAATTCTACATAGTCCATTGGAGGTTTGTACAAATAGCATTGCTTGTCAATTGTTGACCGTTGGCAACCTTGATCTGTGGAGTCAGTTGAGTTGGCCAGGTGGTTTCACTTGCAACTTTAGGATCTATAAACGAGTGCGTGCTTCCAGTGTCCACCAAAATGGAAATGATTCTCTTCTTTATTTTCCCTTTTAGTAGTATAGTATTCACAACGAAACTCCCATGTATAGCGTGTAATGAAACTTCCATTTCAGTGTCTATTTCTTGCATCAGATCCTCAGTGTCAGCCATGTTTTCAGTTTCTTCCTCAGCCAATTCTTCTTCAGGCACTATTAGATATAGGTGTTGTTGTTTACATATGTGTCCTTGTCTGTATTGCTCATCACAGTGGTAGCACATGCCTCTTTCTCTCCTCGACCTCATTTGAGCTTGAGTCATTCATTTGATGGGTGGTACGTATGGAGTTACAGGAGCCTTGTTAGTGTTTTGGTCGTAGCTGGATGTGAATGGCTTGGATTGGTGGTTGGTTTGATTGTTGGAGGGATTGGTACTATGTGACTGGAATTTTGTGATGGAATGTGAATTTGTACTTGGGACTCCATGCCTAGGTTAAATAGAATAATAATTGTAACTCCTGGTGGTTGTCTATTGTTTTCCCATCGAAGACTCTTGCATCCGAGCCAGAGTAAATGCTTGAATGACTGTGGTTGGCTTGAACATCTGGACCAAGGCCTTTATGTCTGGTTTCAGCCCACTCAAAAAACTCATCACAAAGTAAGCAGAGTCTAAGTGTTTATTGTGGTGGATCATCAAGGACTTGAGCTCCTCGAAGCGGTCATAATACTCCTCTACTGTTGTCTCGTGTTTCAATTTATTGAAGGTTCCTACAAAGTTCTTGGACACTGTGTCACGCCCCGATTTTCGAACAACATAAATAAATAGATTGTCCAAAAACCAAGGCATGATAGGAACACATAAAAATGGTATAGTCATGCCTTGGTTTTTGGACAATCTATTTATTTATGTTGTTCGAAAATCGGGGCGTGACATTTTTGGTATCAGAGCATTTGGTTAGCCTAGATCTAGGGTAGGTCTAAGTGATCCTCGGAATGTGGATATGGGAGAGTAATAGTGTAACTGCCTAGAGATAAAGTGACAAGGGTGAACCTTGAACTTTTAGTATTGTTTCTTTTTCTTCGTGAATCTCGAGATGAGATTTCTGTGACTAACTTATTTTAATGTCAATAGTGGATGACATTATTTCGCGACGTTTTCTTGTAGTAATTTGTTATCCTCAATTTTTAGTTAACCCTTTTCGCGAATTTCGGGACGAGATTCTTTTGAGTTGTATATATTGTAACACCACTACTTTTTCCATGACAATAAAAATTTATACGACTAAAATTCAATTGAAAATTTTTATTTTAAAAATCTTCTTTCGTTTGACAAGTTGCATTTTTTTGAAATTCGCTTAACTTTCTTTCCTCTACCGAATCTCGGGACGAGATTCTTTTGAGCTGCATTACTGGAGTTCCGCTAGTGAGCTAGCCACGCCAGTCTTCTCCGGGTTAGATTTTATTTGTTTCAGATGTTTAGTTCATGCTGCTATTTGTTTATGTTATTATTGAATTCTCATGTCCTGAGCCGATTTTCGAAGGAAACGAAAATCCTAAAAATTCCACGTAGGATTATCCGTTTCCCCCAAAACTCAGGACGTGAGAATTCAATAATAACAGAAACAAATAGCAGCATGAACTAAACATCTGAAACAAATAAAATCTAACCCGGAGAAGACTGGCGTGGCTAGCTCACTAGCGGAACTCCAGTAATGCAGCTCAAAAGAATCTCGTCCCGAGATTCGGTAAAGGAAAGAAAGTTAAGCGAATTTCAAAAAAATGCAACTTGTCAAACGAAAGAAGATTTTTAAAATAAAAATTTTCAATTGAATTTTAGTCGCATAAATTTTTATTGTCATGGAAAAAGTAGTGGTGTTACACACTGATTCTTCAAAACGTTCACAAAGGTCTTGGGTGAAGTTAATCCACTTGAGACTTTCGTTACACATCTGGTAGTCGAGGAACCATACTTTAGATTTTCCTTGCAGATGGATCGAAGCTACTACCACCTTAATTTCATCTCCCATTTGATAGAACTCAAAGTATCTTTCACACTTCTTTAACCAAGATCGAGGGTTCATTCCATCAAAATGAGGAAATTCTAACTTAGGAAGTCTTGAAAACATACCTGGATTCTCCATCTGAGTGTGGATAATGTTTCCCCTGGGGGCTTCTCTAGATCCACTAATTTGTGAACTAGAGGCTGTGTTTCCTTCAATATTTCCTGCATCTGGGCCCGAGTTCGACATTTGGAGCAGTTGTTCCATCTTTGCTAACATTCTCTGACCTTGAGATTCATTTGCCATGGACACTCTCTTAATTTATGCTTTCATGATCTCCATTTGCCCGACGGTTTCCATCAGACTCTTCTTTGTTTCCTTAATCATAGCTTCCATTTCTCTCGATCTTGTTTCCATAATTTGCTTCTCCACAGAGATTGCAAGCTTGCTCTGATACCAAATGTCACAGTTGAGACTTCAATTGAGAATTACAGGGAAAAGAAAGTAACAATTGTATTGATAAACTGATAAGATAAGGAAGCAAATCTCTGACTATTGAATCCAGAGACCCCAACTCATTCTCTACATACAAGCATATCCCTACTACTCTGTTCTTCCTCTATTTAAGGCATGGCCTTTAACAAACTTTCGAATTCTCTATTAACTGATTGCTATGTGGTTGTTTCTACTCCACTCACTATACGTAACTGAATTACAAAACAAAATTTCATTCAAATATTGGCGCCCAACTTTCATGCCAAAACTTTCAGCTCTGTTTTCCCGCGTAGAATTGCCTTCCAGAATTCTCCAATCATGACATAATCACCTTTGCAACCCGATCCAAGCAGGAAGCATATACAACACATATGTTATACCCCACGACAACGCAGTTTACAAAGTTGTTCTCTGTTCTTCAGCTGGTCTCTACGACCCCTTTGGTGATCCAAAGCAGCTTGGGGGTGCTGACCTTTACTGCACTTTGTTTGTTGCTTGCCTTTCATAGTACACTTCCGAATAAACCCTTTGCACTGTGAACTCCCCTTCACTTTGTTTACATTGTTTTAAGTTGGGTTTTATTGTAATGGGTTGTTTTTGTTTTTTGATTTTTGGTTGTGTGTTGGTTTGGTTGATTGATTAAGTGATTGATCAATATTTGTTTTTCAATGCCATGTTCTTGAATCTGTATTGTACTAGGGCATCTAGGGCTGAGGCTTGAGTGCATGATTTAACAACACTGTGATGTAGCTTAAGAGAGAACTCCCTTTAACAATTCAAAGAGGGTTGTGTTCATGAACAACTCGTGTTAATAAGTTTTGGCTTAGATATCATGTTCATGAACAATTCAAAGAGGGTTGTGTTCATGAACAGAGTCGTGAAGATAGAATGAGGTAGTGCCAATGGCACGGGTATTACACTAGTATATTATAAGATTTGACGATCGCCGTGGCCCTAGTTGTGTTGAACCGAAAAATATTTTACTTTATTTTGTCTTCAGTATCAACTTTATTTTCACTTTTAAACCCATGGCTGGTGTGTGTTCACTTTGATGGATATAGTTTTCAAAACATGAAGAGAAATGGAAGCGATGTGGATGCGGCCATCGTATGGCAGTCCCCTGCCAACCCACCCGAGCGCCACGACAACATCTTCTGCAATGGTAACTAATCTCTTCTTCACTCTTAGAGGGGTGTATTATATATGGATTGTTATGGAATTGATAAATAATTTGAAAAGTCCACGGACTTCTGCTGATTTCTTAAATCCATAAACTTTTGCTACAGACTTTCTAGAGATTTATGAAAACCCACTGACTTTGTATGAACGACTTTTACAGATTTCTAATTATTTGCAAGATAAAAAAGAAGTTGTTAAATAGTGATGAAACAAAAAAACGTCCGCATATAATTAACAAAAGTGAGAGATACATGTGCTAAAAAAACTAGAAAAATAAAAGGTCGTTAATTAGCATCTTTAAAATAAGAAGTAAACGTCCATAAAATTGTATTCTGATCATTCTTCTCCTTTATGATCATGGTCACTTTCTTCATTATCATTGTTAGCAACGTTGACGTTTGCTTGATCACCGCTCCACCTTGATTATATTCATTTTGATTACACTGTTATCATAAATGTGCGGAAACCTCTTGGATCATTGATTTAGGTTTTTCCCTGTGGGTTGTGTCATAATTAATTTTGTTCATCGAAGTAGTCTTCGAGCAACCTTGTCTTAATGTCTAGTTATTCAAACAAAAAGTCAAAAGAATGTCATGATAGCCATTAAGACAGTACTGACGTGTACTTTGCAACTAGAAAAAACATTCTGCTGCATTTTACACTGTAATTTTTCATATAGCCCTTGTCCACCAAACATCTCCCTTCAATCATATACTGTTTGTACGTGCAGATTGATCCTTAGTATGTAGATCCACTTCCATTAGTGGACGGAAACTCTTGGATGTATATCACAACAAAAGCATGATTTCTCTCTAAGTTTCTACCATTTAAGCTTCTGTTCAAGCCCTTTGGTGCCTACGTTGTGCACTTATAAACATTTTATTCCTTTTCTCATTTAAGGAGTATGTAAATTTGAGGCGTCCAGATATTTGATTTTGTGTGTCTTTTCCATCTTAGCTAAACTTGTACCCTTAAACAGCATCAGAAAAGTTATGGCTTCAAAGGGGTTGGAAATTCCAATGAGGAAGTGTTTACTTTGAAAGTTTAAGGTTTTCATTGTCAAATGGGGTGAGGAAGGGTTTTCATTGCCTGTGGGTCTCTTACCATTTCTCAAAACAAGTGTGTGTGAAGACGTTAAACCCTAACACCCTAATTTAATCCAAACCCTAACCCAAAATCATCAACGATACAACGATGAACACTTATGCAAAGATAGAAAAAGAATCGAGAAAACAAGAGGATGAGAATCAACCTCTTCGCGGCTGACACAGAGAAGAACTTTGGGAGATTTTTTTCACGTTGAAATCTTTGATATGGAGACTCTAAAACTATTGAACTTTATTATTTATAACTAACACTACAAAGTCCATGAGAATCCATGATTTTTCAAATCCATAAATATGAATGATATTTTGAATACCCTAAAACTTTTGTGGACTTTCTGAAATCCATATTGAATACCCCTAGACTTTTTGGATTTCATAAAGACTTTTTAAAATCCTGATTGAATACCCCTAGACTTTTTTGGACTTTTTAAAATCCAAATTGAATACACTTGGATTTTCAGAATCCATTAAATTTATTAAATCAAAATTGATTTTCAGAATCCATGAAATTGAATACCCCGTTAATCTCAACACTCTCTCACTTCATTTTCTTCTTCACAAATTTTGAAATTTGGCGGGAATTCTGCTGCAGGTAGGCGCCATGTCAGACCTTACTACTTCGAGTTCATCTCTCATGTGAGTTCACTTCACATCAACCGATCTCTCCTCTCTCTCTCTCTCTCTCTCTCTCTCACACACACATTGCTTCATCGTTCGGTTTCTTTTTAAACCCCCTTTTTTATGCAAAACCCTAATTTAGTTTCTGGAGTTATTTAATTCGTTTGTTTTTCTTTGGTAGGTTAAGAATCGATGGGCCGGGAAGACTATTATCGATTTGTTTGCCGAAGAATTCAAAGGAAGACCATATGAGAATTATGTATGTATATGAATTGAAATTTTTTATATTTCATTCTGTATATTATTGCACATTTGGGGATTTTGTGTGGTTTTGGATTAATTGATTCTGTTGAATTTGATTAGGTTAGTGCTGTGAAAAGCGGACGGATACAAGTTGATGGACAAGAAGTTTCGGTTTCGTAATAGTTAAATCATCACAAAAGATAAGCCACTTCTTGCACAGGTTTGTTTCTAACAATATTTCAATACTGACATTGCAGTGGTAAACTATTGAGGGTATATTTCTGTTTACTAGTTGAAAAAAAAATGGCTGGCTTGTTGGAAAAACTTAATCGAAATGCATAAATGATGGTCAAGAATAGAAGCAAAATGTAAATGAAAACAAAGAAATAATGTACTGGGTATTGTATTTTATTACCCGTTACAAATCGAATTAGGATGTGGGGGTACTATGAGATGGTCTGTTTTACTACGTAACAACGCCCTTTGGAGATGGACTATCATAATCCATCCTTGGGTGGATTAGAGGAATTAATGCAAAAGAAAAGAAAAATTTACATAATCTGAATTTGTGACGCAAGAGGGGTTAATGCTGGAGAAAGACAAGTCTAGTCGTCAACATTCATAGAATTATAACTTATAATTCTGCCGCCTTTCGTCAGAAACCTGGTGTGTATACATGGTTAAATTGTTGATTTGATAAAGTCTGATATGGGTTTGGAAACGAGCTCAGCAATGGGGATTTCCTACAGTGTAGTCTATGTTTATTCATGTTTGTTTTCGGGATAGAGGTCAGGTTGGGCCATCTTGCATCCGGGATGTGGTTTCCCTACTAATTCCATTTTGAATAGCCTCTTATATCTAGTTTTAGGTGCATTTTTCTTTCTGTTTGGACCTTTACAGTTCTTTGGTTAAATTTGCAATGTTAAATAATGTTGCAGGGTTTCTTGAACTGGAAGTTCTTATTTATGAATCTCTTAACCCAACGGTGTAGGCATGAACCACCAGTTATGGCATGGGATGTATCAGTCCTGCAGAAAGAACCTGATGTCGTAATTGTTTGTAAGCCGGCATCAGTTCCGGTAAGCAGACAACATCGGTAATTGTTATATTTTAAAAGATATTTCAAGTTATTTTTTATTGCTTGCGCCTTCCCAAAGTTTCTCAGTAATAGGTACATGATCTTATCATACTATTGATGTAAATGGGTTTTAAACAACATAAACATTAACTGAGTTATAAGATACTTAATCAATAAATTCTATTAGAGAGCATAACAACATTATTGGAACATTTACTTTATGTTGTCGGGGGTTTCACCAAACTTGTAAAGGGTCAATTTTCGAAAGTGCGTCGACCCAGGCTTAGAACACACAGTCAAGGTGAGGATGACCGCATTATAATCTCCACCCTTTAAAGAAGGCTTTGCCGCATCAACACCTCGTTTTTCCTTGCCAATGCTCTAGTGGCTGACCTTGTTGCCCCTCCTCTGACAGCGTAACATTTACCGCCTACTTTTTCTTCATTGTCATGCATTGTGATTTCCACCTGTTTTGCTCTGTCAGTAATTTGCACCCTTTGCAAGTTCGATTTCAACCTGTTAGCAACACTAGCTAGAATTGCCCAAAACAGATTATGATTAGGTTGCAGTCAAGGAAGCACGGATTCGTGGAAAAACCCTGCTGAATACATGGACACGCGAGTCGGATACGGATACGCGTGCGATTCGCGTCGGATACGCACTCGACACGTGGTCAACGTGTCGGTCAACTTGACCTGGTCAGGATACGGTCCGGACACGGTCCGGATACGGTCAGGACACGGTCCGGATTCGTTTGCTAAATTTTTTTTTTTTTTTTCAGATCTCGACACGATCGGACGGTCAGGATCAAAACCCCTAATATAAACCTAAATCTCGATTTCTTTTGCAATTTTGTTTTCAAAGTTGAAACTCGAAACAGACAGAGAGCGAGGAGAGGCGACGAGGCAAGGAAGGAAGGAACCGAGGCGTCGAGGCGAGGAACCTCTAACTGAGGAGGCAAGGCGAGGAGGCGAGGCGAGAAGGCGAGGAAGGAGGCGAGAAACCGAGGAAGGAGGCGAGAAACCGAGGAAGGAGGCGGATGGGGACGACTCAGGCGAGGAATCGAGGACCAGGTTCGTCTAATCGTCTCTCTACTCTCTCACTCGACTCTCATTGTCGAGGACCAGGCGAGGAACCGAGGACCAGGTTTGTTGGTGTTTTAGTGTTTGAAGTTTTGAACCTGTGTTTGTGACATTGAAATTGATTATTTGTTGTGGGTTGTTTGAACCTTATTTTGGAGGAAGGGATTCCATTGTCAAACCTGTATAATCAATGTCAAACCTTATTTGTGGGTTGTTTGAACCTGGAGGAAGGGATTCCATTGTCAAACCTGTGTTTGTGTGTTTTACTGTTTGAACCAGTATAATAACTATTTGTACATGACACCCTAAAATGAGTAAAATCTAAAAAACACAATCAAATGTTAAAAACAGAAATTTGGAGGTTGAAAGTTCTATTCTAACAAGGTAATGTGAATGGAAAGATCCAATAAATAAGGGATTCCATTGTGTCACTCACTAGAAATGTTGTTGAAAGGAATTGAAGAATATGACTGATGGATTGCAAACAATGTTTCTTAAACTTTGTCTTTGTCGCAAGTTGCTCCAATTGTTGAACTATGAGGTTTGATTTTCTGGGCATATTTTGGGTTTGGGTTTTGGCAACCATTGAAAAGACCAACTGATAGGACTCGGATCAGAATTTGATCTTATGATTAAGATCAGGATTCGGGGATTAACCACCAATTCTCTAAAGAAATGGACTTGAATTAAGATCAGGATTCCTAATCCTACCTGATATGATATCACATCCATATGAGTCCATTGCCAAAGCATGGACTTGAAGTCTTGAAGAATCAAGTGATGGGTGTTCTTAGTCTTCCCTTAAATTTTTTTACCATTCCTCTCTTTCCAAATGGTCCAGAGGATGGCATGAGGAAACCTTATCCACAACCACTTCCCCAGGGGACTTGAGTTTTCAACATTCCAATGCATAAAAGTTTTTTGATAAAACTGATAAAAGTAACTCGATGATATAATTTTTTTACCTGTTTATTGAGCTATTATCACATGCATCATTTTTTTTATCTGTTCTACAGTTCTACTTGAAATTAAAATGCGTTGCATTTGTGGTTTAGGTACTTTCTACTGGATTTGGTAGAATAGTTCCAAATTTGATATCCAGGAAGCACACAAATAGTGCAGCTACAGGTAGTTTGGTTAATTCATGAATTACAGATAAACAACTTCTGAAAAATGCATTTTTGTAATAATCTTGGTGTTTGAATGCAGAGAATTTAGAGAATCAATTCATTTCTTGGTGTTTTGCCACATCAATACTAGCTGGTAGCTGCAATATTTCTCTTCTTGTAAGTTCTTCTCCTGTCCTTTTCGGCTTGTCCATTTGCCGTAAAATATTCTACTATTCTAGCAATATTACCTGCAAGTTTGCAACACGTAAGACGTAAATAATTGTCAGTCTTCAATACTACTTACTAGTTACTACTTAGTACTTACAAGTTGCAATTAAATTATATTAAATATACCTATTCTAGCAATACTACCTGCAATCTTTAATGCATCTTTTTATTGTTTTTTGGGATTTAAAGTTGATATTTTTGAGTTATGTATCGAACTATCAATCTTTAATGCATCTTTTTATTGTTTTTGAGTTATTTTATGACATTATGTTAATAATTTTTTAATAAAATATAAAAATATAAATAAGATTTGATTGACGTGTCGCCGAGTCCCCGAATCCTAGTTTTTTGAAAATTGCCGAGTCGCCGTGTCGTATCCGTATCCGATACGACACGCGTACCCGAGTCCGTGCATCCTTGGTTGCAGTAAACCGGATGTTGTGGTTTATCATCCACTCCATTTCACAGGTCTAGGCTCAACAACATGAACTGTATCCTACTGGTTCAAAACGTCGAAGAGATCAAGTCATGTGATGAGAGAAGATATAGTATTAGATTGAATAATTAAGAAATATTAGCTATAAGAACCCCAGAGCTTCCATTAATATTCTTTTCCTATTTTCTCTCTCACCATTGAAGATCCCTTTGTTTCTTTTAGACAAATCTTATATGTAAAATAAGGGATCATATGCATTCTCATTATCTGTGTAGTTTTGGATATAACGTTTGATCATTCTGTATCGTTAAAAACTATTATAATATGACCAAGGAAGACAATACGAAAAACTCGTCGTGTCAGTGTTGGATACATTTCCAATGCGATTCAAACACATGGTCTACGTGTCGGGGGAGTTTGAGTGAGAGTTGGACACAGTTTGTAATCTGTTTTGTTTTATTGCTATTTTTTAAATAGGTGCAAATAACCAAAGAGGGAGTGTTTACAACCATTAAGAAATCAATGCTTTGGAGTTAAATGTAGGATGAAATATAGTTTATCTATCTTGACTTGTGATTTGTAGGATACATGACACACATTTGAGTTATGAGTCATGATTTATGAGCTTCGTGGCTGTTTATATATTATGTGTGATGATGTATTTTGATGTTCATTTATGTTTGATATTTAGTATTTAATGTTTTTATTTCATATAAATTATACAAAACCGCTGTTTATATATTATGTGTGATGATGTATTTTGATGTTCATTTATGTTTGATATTTAGTATTTAATGTTTTTATTTCATATAAATTATACAAAACTGAAAAATATATATTATAAGATTTGACGATCAGCGTAGCCCTAGTTCTTCGGAAACCTGCCGTGTTGGTGTTTGTGTTGTGTCCAACAACACTCATGTACATGTCTATGCATTTGAATATAACAGAGTGCATAACAGTGAACATGCACTTGCTCTGTGCATGCACTTGTATTTGTAATTCCTAAAGTTGATTTTCCATCTAGATTCTGGATCCTTTGAAATGTTTGGTCATGGCTCTCAATGCTATGCCTCGACATGGCATACCACTTGTGTTCTTGAAGTCGTACCTTCAAGACTTAGCAACGGAAGAGAGCAAGTTGGGAATGCCTTTAATATTCACAACCTTGTATGGACCATATCACATTTGAACTCATAAGGCTATTATGGCCATATCACATTTGAACTCATCAGGCTATTATGGGCCATATCACATTTGAACTCATCAGGCTATTATGGGCCTTATCAGATTTGACTCCACAAATTGGGGTTCCATTTGTAGTAGATTAAAAAGTATGTGGGGGAGATGTATAACACATCCCATCTAGCTTTAGATGCTTTTAACTTTGAATCATGCTCCTGATGTAGTCGATTTTCGCTCCCTGTTCTGACCTAGTCTCGCTGACCTGTTTGACCTGCACACGTGAGCCACAGACCACCGTGGGGTGGCCGATGACACTCCGATGCTAAAGTCAGACAAAGATTTTTAAGGTGTAAAGCTGTAACAGGGAATTTGTAGCGTCACTTAGCTTACCAACCTCGTGTTCTATTTATAGTGCAAGGAGTCCTAGTTTAACCAAGCCATCGTAGGCGTAGATTAGGGATGGGATATTTGTGGAAGCCCCTATCTAATTAGGAGTCATCCTGTAGAAGGGAAGTTCTCTGTTAGCTCCGTGCTCCTAGATATGCGGGAGAGAGTTCCCAATCTAAGAGCAATCCGTGGAAGGGAGTTTCCCTGTGTGAAAGATACTTTGGTATTTGCTTCCTAGTTGAAAGCAAATAGCAGTTGTAGTTGTCCGTCCGAAGCAAATCCTCGAGATACTTGCCTGAAGATGGCTTACGACTATTGAGGACAACTGTTAGACTGCAGGCCTAGCATGCTGTGAGAGTCTGGGCCCGTCTGGCAAGCTGATGTTGAACGGGCTAGAACCACTCGGGTTGGATCTGTATTGGGCTGATGCTTAAGCCTGCAATTCTTCAAGATCATCATGACACATGTACGGCTAAGGGGTATGACTGTTTTTATATATCATCAGCTCCTGTTATAGATTATTAAGCAATTAGTGAGAGAAATTTACAAAATGAAACAACCTTTAAAAGTGAAACCACAAATAGAACTTGTGAATCATCATAACAAATAAAACCTAATGAAACAAACATACCATAAGATACTATATCTCCCTTGATCAAAACCATAATACATACACCTTATGAAAAGATTGAAAACTATACTCAAACATGGCTTCAAGTAATTCACCTATTTTGAATTAGCATTGATAACCAAGAGAAAAGAGATTAAATCAACCAAACAAAGAGCAGTTGATGGAAATCACCTTATTATCCATATAACCAACATTTAAAAAATCAATTAAAAGAAGGGAAGTAGTTTACTCACAACACCTTTTATGCATTTCGTAACTCAGATCATGGTTGAGTGATTTGAGAGGAAGATAGAGGTAGATGGAGTTATCCAATTCCACTAAAATGGATATATTTCAGAATATAATCAAGGCCCAAAACCAAAGGTTTTTTTTTTAAACGCAAGCGTGCCGCCGATGGGTATAGAACCCAAGACGTGGATGTTAAACCACCACAGCTTTAACCATCCAACCAAACTATCATTGGCAAAAAAAACTAAAAAAAGGGGGGTTGATTAAGACATTGTCCCAAAAAGAAAAAAAAAACCATTTGAATTAATAAATCAGATGGTGAAGCTGAAACCACTTTTCACATATTCAATCAAAATGTTTATGGGGTGCAAAACGGAAAAGGAGAGAACCCTCAAAGATGGGTCAATCAATTGTGGTTTGAGTGACAGTGATTGGGGAACCCAGGAAAGAGAAGTGGAGGAGGATTGAAGATGGAGAGTTGGCGGGAATGGTTTAGTTGATTCGAAGATTGGATTTCGATAGAAGAAGAATCGGATCGACGTTGTGGTAGGTGAGAACTACGAACAACGACATATTTGGAGAGCATCTAATGCTTCATTAAGGTTTCTAATGTGAGAACACGCAACATAAAATTAGGGTTTGCAGAGAGTAAAACAGAGATGTACAAAGCAGAGTGGTAGCGGTTGCTAAAAAAGGGGGGAGGGGTGTTGGCAAAGTACAAAGTCGTTGAGAGTCTTCTTGGCATTAGAACATAAATCTAAATTGTTAGATTGGTTGCTTTAAAGGAGACAATCGAAACCACTCTTTGTTGCACGTAAAACGCCCTTGTGAAATGTTATATTGATTTGCAAGATAAATGAACATTTATTGATCACAATGAAAGGGTTTATCACCCCAGGTAAGAGGAAACCCTTCAACACCTGTTGCACCATTTTTAGTAATGGTGGGCACGGGACGGGACGGGAAGGACTTCATCCCTATCCCATCCCGTTTGTTTGGGATCGGGACGTGATATAACTCATCTCGATCTCGTCCCATCCCAAACGGGTTCAGGACGAGATGTGATGAGCATGGTTCAAAGGCCATAACAAATTGCTAAAACTTTATATCAAAAAATAAGAGTGGGACTTTTTATTCCAATGCGACTAAATATCCAAATTAAGTATAAAAATTCATTTTATTATCGAATAACCCAATTAAAAATAAAAATTCCTTTTATTATCGCAAGGATATAAATGTGGTATCCTATTTTAGTTATATGAGACAAAAACGAACTATCATTAACAACATCGTATCATTATTGACCAAAATGTTTATTCTTATCAATTGTTTAATAATGCAAGACAATTGGGGGAGATTCTTCTTTATGGGCATGTTAATGAAAAATTATGCTTTTCATTTGGGTATGATGAGAAATGTCATGATACTTCTTCCATAAATTAAATGTCCATATCTCAATAAAGCCCATGGGTATTCTTAGTTATTATGTTTTTTGGTTGTTGGAATAATAATTTCAAACTTTATATAAATTGACTTCTTTTTTGGTTATAAAATTAAGATACTAAAATTAACAATAATAAATGGTAAGTAAATAAGTTCGGGATGGGATAGGCGGGATTGAAAATTTTCATCTCACTTTAGATCGGAACGGGACGGAATCGGGATGATTTTGATCAATCCCAAAAGGACCCAAAAATCGGGATGGGACAGGACCAGGATCGCGGGATGGGATGTCCACCCCTAATTTTTATTTCTACTAAAAATATTCTTCTGAAAGAATTTGGAAAAGCAAACAAAAACCCGCAAGAGGAGGAGGGGGGCGCTATTTCTATTCTTCTTTTTCAACATCTCCAAGTCAAAGGAGAGCATTATCTGGCATATGATTGGTATAACTAAAATGATTAAGAATAATTGTAAATTGGAGCTCTACAATAGGAACGGGTCTGTGTGGATCACAATTGAAAATCATATGCAGAGGTAGTGTGCTAATGATGAAAAGGAGTGATATAGAATTATAGATCATAAACAAGAAGATAAGTGATTACCAAATTTTGTCGATTAGAGGGAGAATTGTTTGAACCGTTGCTTGAATCTATGTGGTGGGTCTGGTGACATGCAAAAGTTTAGAAGAGGAGAACACTGACTCCTGGAACAACTACTACTAGTTCCATGATGTCAATAAATCTATTTATTTGATGGATTTTGGCATTAATGATTTCAGTAATTTGATAGTACTTGGTATGAGACATTTATTCTGTAATTATTTGTTTATTATTATGGCTTTATTCTTGGTCAGCTTCCATTATGCTATTTTTAATAATCTATTTATCGTATGAAATACGATAACTAATACATTTTGTTGCCTAAATTTTATCTAGGCCTTACCTCATTAAAAGGATCCCCATAAACCAATGCTTCTGACTATATTGCTGTCTATTGCTATGTAGGTTCATCCGTGTGGTCAATATCGTAAGAACACTGTTGTTGGCATTCTTCAGGCTGAGTATGACTTAGCGCCTTTGTTTCGTATCCTAACAACCCTCCTCTGAAACCAATATTCAAAATCTGTGTAATTCTGACTAGAGCCTAGTTTTATCCATTATTGTTTTTTATTTTATCCACTTAGTAACTTGTGCCCTCTGCCCCTTGTTAAAACTGGCCACTGTTTGTTTTTCTGCATTTCCCTTTAACACATTTCTAGCGGTGCATCGACTAGATTGTTTGGTTTCTATGTAGCATAGATTTCTTACATCAAATATTGTTAGTGTTAGTATGGTTAAACGTCTGTTCTGTTTCAGAAACCAGAATTTTCTCACTAGAATCTGTTGGTATTGGACACTTGGAAAAGGGAACATCTTGCAGTTCTTTTAAAGCAAGATAGACAATTTGTCTTTTTGTTGGATCATTCTAGGGTTTTCGAATGTGTTGGAATAAAAAAAAAAGTCTGATGTTTTTCTATTTATCTTAACAACGATGCTGAACAAGATTTCAAACCCTAACTGCGAAATACTGATATGGTAAAATGAGCTTACTTATATTTGGCTGCACTTTTATTGAGTATTGCATTTACTATTATTCTTCCTCCATAAATAAATGCATGTACTGACAATCTCGAATAAGGAGATTAATCCTGTTATAAACACAAATACTTAAGAACCTTTTTATTTATCATTAGCGTCTGTTTCTGAGCCATAAGATGGCGCCATATTCTGATTTACTGGAGTGTGGATTTTGGATGCAATTAATTGAAACAATTGGATCATGATTTATCTATTCAGTCTTCTATATTCATCATGAAACTCAAGATGATAATTTTTGTATAATGCCATAAATTTATTTATGAAACACATCAACATAAAAGGAGCCACCAGGCCTCCTTGTTGAAGCTTTAGTACATGATCTTGTTAAAATTTCAAATCTGTTTCAGATAATTTACCAATTCTTTCTTAGTCCTTGTATTTAATATGGATTTTTATTGTTGCTTGTATACCGTCTGAAAATTATATTCCATTAAACAGATAGAGGGTGGGATGGTTCAGAAGCAGTATATTGCTAAGGTTATTGGGGTGTTCCCCGAAGAGGAGGTACACTTTGGCTGTTTATTATATGCTTCATCATTTCATGTAATCATATCAAAATTTGATGATTTGTTTTCTGTTTTATTTCGCAAATTGATTTTGTAGCAAGTTGTTAATGCAAATGTAAACTATAATGCTCGAGAAGGGAGCAGCACTGCAGAGGTAATCTTTTTCCTTTGACCTGTTGGCATTAAAGTTGTTGCATTTGCTGGCTGCTCTCTGCCTACTGCTCTGCTGTTTTTAGTTGGCGTTTGTTTCTCGCTTAAGAATAATACCCGAAACCTGAATATTACCAGCGATCATAACAAGACGTATGGGTAGTCTATTTCATCTCTCTTCTCTTGCTTTTCTGTCTCCTCTCTTTTCAATTCCTTTTCCTCTATGCATCTTTTCTATTTCATCTCAATCCCTCTTTTTCTTTGCTCCATTTCTTCTCCTTACAATGTCTTTTTTCCCTGGATGAGGATGACAGATGAATATCATTGAAAGCAAAGACGTGTTACAAAATATTTCTTATTAGTATGGTGCATGGAGGATGACCACTACAATCATTCCTAGATAGCTTCTCAATTCATTCGAAGAGTGAGCAAAAGATAACAACAAAATTTTGATTGCCTTGCTTAGAGAGTCAATCTGCTTCTCGGAACATTTTCTGAAGCTTTATGGTACTCAATATTCAAACTTTCTGAGTATTGGTTGGCAACCAACCCATATCCAAGGTTCACTTCTTGGGAGGGGTAACCTAAAGGTTAAGGGTTAGAGTCAAATGAGTTGGTATTATCTATGGGCGTAGTGCAAATCATTGAATGTTATTATCTAAGTGAAGGTGCCAAAGATAAGAGGCCTACCATTGGATTGATGTCTATAGAGTGGGCTGACGAGGATGTTGACTTTGTAAATGTGGGGGAATGTTGTGATTCTTGTTAAGAAATTAGTTTTCCGCTCCTTGGCAGCTCGAAGTTTTGAGGAGCATTGGTTGGTTCTTAACAACTATTAGTTAGAAAAGAAGTTTTTTTGTAGTTGTTTGGACTTTAGAGTTATTTACTTCATGGACCTCAAGCATGGTTAAAAAGCACAAAAATTTCTGTAGATTTATAGTGATGAAAACATCAAAAGCGGTTGCTTTTGGTGATTTAAGACACAAAAAGGACCTGAAAATAAGAAAATCCACTGTTTCATGCAATTTATCAGGGATATCTGTCAGATTTTCAAGGTCCAATATACCAACAGTGCCTATATCAAATTTTGGGTTCATGTCCACTGCCTTATAGTATCTTTATTGTAATGGTAAACTATCAAATCTTGGTTTTGTTTCTCAATTTACACCATCAGACATCAGTGGATCAACTCTTGGATAATGACAAATGAGTGAATAGGAGTTCAGTAGTGAGAAACTCATTCTATCTTCACAAATTTATAGCTGGAACACCAATGGCTAGAAAAGAAACGGGTCACAGCTTGAAAGGATTTCACTCATCTTTTTTTTTTTAAGAAAGCAAACAGGGTTTTAAGCAGGGGAGGACCTACTAAGGGGGGGGAGTGGTGTAAATTTTTACATCGTCCTATTGGTGTAGTGATTGGAAGTTTGTAAATTTTTGTAAACAGCTTGAGTTCGATACTCATCGAGCGCATATTTTTTTTATGGCTATTCACTATACATTTTTATGGTTATTGGTAATTACTATTTTATCATTGTTACTCGTCTAATTTTTTATTTTCAATACAATTTTATAGTAATTGCAAACATTAAAAAAATTGTTTAGTTTAATGATAATTTATTTTTGGTCCTCTCGAAGCGTATGATTTCTTTATGTCTATACAATTTTGTCATTGTGACATTTCCCTATTTTTTTGTTTTCAATGCAATTTTATATGTAATTGCAAACATTAAAGCAATGAATTGCTTGTTCACAAGTGGCGTAAAACCTCCAACCAAAAAATATTTGAAATTAATATCTAAAATAATAACTAAAGAATTCAATGAAAATATATGCCACTAGCCAACTCGTACAAAATTTGAGCCTCATATAAACATTTTTCGATGAAATTGTATTAGGATCTTATTATGTTCGTAAATTTCCGATTTTTTTAGCTTCAATTAGATATTTACCCTAATTATTTTGTGATTTTAGTTATATATTCTAGTTATTATGCTTGTTTGCCCCTTGCTAAGGTTATTGATATTGTGACCTTATTTTGGCTTAAAATTGGATTACAATTAATTCAATTTGGTATATGCAATGTATGTTTATAGGTGTATTTTTCTTATTTTACTAACTCGAGTAGAAATTTTTTTTTGCTTGCCATTTCACCCCCCCCCCCCCCCCCCCCTTGACTAAAATCCTAGGAACGCCACTGGTTTTAAGGACCCCTCAACCTTTATATTAATGAAAAAAAAAAAGATGTCTCAAAATACAATATCTCAAAAGGAACTATTCATTACAAAACAATGACGAAGAATGTTTAACCTAAAACCAATGTCTATTCTAGTCCCCTTACTCTAATACTCTATCACTATCATTGGGTAAAGGCGATCCATGCTCTATTTCATTAGGATGAGGTAATTTAAAAGTTACCATTCTTTTTGTTGTGGCTGCGAGTGATCAATGTATTTTTTGTTCGTTTTCCTAGTACGGGTGGATCTCCGAGGGCTTACTTTGAAATCCTTGTTTTATGCTTTTGTGTACTTTTTAGATAATCCTTTTTCCTCATGGCCAATGCTTACATGACTTTCATCATCATCCCTATCACGACTTTTCTCTTGAGGGACCTTGTTCTATTTGGCTCACGGAGAACCTCGTTTAAGGACTGATGTGCCTCTATGTCCATACTTGGCTCATGGACATTCTTGTTCAAGGATTGATCTACCTCTTTGTCCATACTTGGCTCATGGACAACCTCGTTCAATGGCTGACCTATGTTCTCAATCTGAGCTTTATAACCTTGAGTGATCTCCTTGCTAGTAGTATTAGTTTGTCCTTCAATCTCGCCTTCTTCCACCTATAGATCTACACACAAGGGTTCCATACTGTTTGTCCCAGAATGTAAGTTCATAGTTTACATGTGATATTTGCTTTTGCTTGACTAAACTACTGGTAATTATTTATGGCTTGTTGTCACATGGATTTTAACCTATTAGTACATAGTTTAAAAAATCAATAGTTTTTAGACTTGATATGTCAAGTGTCTCATCTATAGGTGGAAGGCTGTTGTGGTGATAAACCCAGTAACGGAAAATCTGCCTGTACAAAGTTTACTAGGATTTGTACAGATGGAACTCATAGTATTGTTTTATGTAAACCAGTCACTGGTCGGACTCATCAGGTACTTTATTTTTTTCAGGACCTCTTCTTTTCCGTGCGATTTTTTTTTTCTCTTCCATAGTTCTGTTTCTTTTGCTTGAATCTTCAACTGCTTTATATTAGGAAGGTTTCTACATTTTGTGTGTTTAAAGGTTATGTGTTTGTGCCAAGCTTTGTATGTGAATATATGGATGTTGAATCACTAGTTCCTTATTATGAATTCTTGTAGATCCATGTCCACCTGCAATATACAGGTCATCCAATAGCAAATGACGAGCTCTACCTGGCTGACATAGTAGCAACTCGTTCTACTGAAGGAGTGTTGCTGATAAAGCAGCTGTGGTTATTCCAGGAAATTCTTGTAGATTTTCTCATAATAATCATTCCGAAGAAATTGAGATGAGGTCTGATGAAGACTTCAGTGTGGATCCTACGTGCACCAATTGTCCAAATTTGATTCCTAAAGGGTAAGAGATTAGTATGTTGCAGAATTTTGCTCTTTTGGTTTTGCACTGCATCAGATGATATTTAGTCCCTTCGTGTGCATTAATAGTATCTGCATTACTGAATGCCCTCTTCCCTGGCCCAATCTAAAAACATTCACCCGCCATAATAATGAAGTAAAGCTCGCACACAAATGACAACCACCTCCTTTCCGAATGCAAACTTTTGAAATTTCTCTTCTAATAAGATTATTAACTCTGGAAATGTTTGTTGGTTAGCTATTACTATTAGAATATGTAGAGCTTGCATTCAACATAGTCAAGCCCTATTACAAGATTGATTCACCTCTATAAGAAGGAAAGTAGAAAAATAGGAAAGTCGAAATAGAACACAATTAGAATATCTTGTATAGAAAATTTTAAGTTTTTTGTTTCCATAAGGTTAGGTAAAATTAGCTTATATAAGCTTGTATTCAATCAAGTAAAAATACAACAAAAAAAATAATACAATTCTCCAATTATTTTCTTTACATTTATCAGAGCAACTTTCTTCGGTGGCCTAAGACTCTTGGGATTCAAGTTCTTCCCCGCCTCTGACGACTACGATAGACGCAAGAGGCGGGAAAGGGATGACAGCAGCAGAAACATCCTCACCAACAAGTTCAGCCAAATCGCACACTGAAACAACTTCATGCAAAGCAGGCACGCGCAACCAACCTATAACTCAAACAAGAAGGAAATCTTCCCTTCTTCTTCACGCAACATCACAAAGAAATTCAGACAACAACTTCACGCAGCCTAATACTCCATCTTAACTTCCCAGCAATGCCAGCAAATCATGACCCTGATGACCAACAACACGTCCAAGGCTCACAATGTTGGCAATGATTCTTTTATTACATAATTGTCAAGACCTTCGTTCAGGAAAGATGATTGGGACAACAACTGAACTTGGCCTAACCCAAAAAAAAAAAAAAAGTTGTGTTGACTCAAATTGAGCAATACCAAGACTCGAATTGAGTCATTATTTATTCATACAAGAATCACTCAGAATTTGACAATCATGATGCCTCGAGTCGAACCATTAGCAGCTTCACTCGACAATCATGGTTTCTTCACCAAATTGGATTTCAAAATTTCTTCCAAACTGCACATTTCGTTTGCGTCTACATGTCCACTCCAGCTTGTGGAGGAGTGTTAGAATATGTAGGGCTTGCACTCAACATAGCCAAGCCCAAGTCCAAGATTGATCCACCTCTATAAGAAGGACTTTGGCTTATCCACCTTCTTGACTTGGGCTTATCCACCTCTACAAGAAGGAAAGTAGAAGAATATGAAAGTCGAAATAGAACACAATTAGAATATCTTGTATAAGAAGTTTTTAGTTTTCTATTTCCATAAGGTTAGGTAAAGTTAGTTTATATAAGCTTGTATTCAGTCAAGGGAAAATACAACAAAAACAATAATACAATTCTCCAATTATTTTCTTTACAATTACTTAAATTATATTTTACATTAAACTATTCAAAACAAATTTTAAGTTTGAGAACTTACGAGATGTGTTTTTGGAGGCTAAAAAATGAAACGGAAGGCGAGGATCTTCGTTTGACACTCTAAAATCTGCTATGGACAGTATTACCACAATTCACCTGAGAAAGAACTCAATTAGAGGTAGAGACCACACAAATTCATTGAAATTACCACAATTGCCCTCTATCAGTACATGGCCCAAATAATAGACAGTATTACTATTCACACTGAAAGTATATCATATAGACAACTAAATGAGATTTCATCAACTGAGAGTAACTGTAATAATCATAGACAGCAACTAAATGAGATTTCATCTGAAACGAGTAAATAAAATTATGAGTTTACTAAGGACTGTGCGGATGTAGAAACTTGTCCATTCAACTCATTTACAAAGTAGAAGACACACACACACACACTCTAGAAGGGTCATGTTCGCAAATGTTAATGTCTCCTTCGATGGAGCACAAGCTGCACAACTATTAGAATCTAAATGCAGGTGTTGATTGAGAAGCATCACTCGAACCAGTATAAAGTGTAGGCTACATAATTATCCATTAAAGAAAGAAAGCTATGCATTCTCCAGTTTATTCACAAGAAGATTAAAACAATTTAATTACAAAAAAAAATCAGACAAAACTTATATGGAAAACTATAGGGAACTCAACAAAATAAGCTTGGAATCCAACATCTTCGTCTTTTTGAGTGACAAGTTTTGGCACATATGTATGTCAATTAGCTAGACCATATATGTAAAACATTTTGGGAGTGATTATAAACATTGGTGGCTTGACTTCCCACGGTGACACCTCTAAAGACGCTTTTCATCTAATCAGATTATAAAAAAAAATTGATCTGTGTATGTACAAATTATCAACATGTGTATATTCCTGTACTCTAAGTCTTAGTGGATTTTTTTATGGTGAATAATAGTTTGTAGTTTGTTAATTAAAGAGATTTACTTGATTTTACACAAAGAAAAAGCTTTTCAGAAACAATTTTGGAAGAGATCTTCTATATATATATATTGCCATGTAGATACATTCCCCTGGTTGTAAAAGTGTTGAGTTCTTCTTCTTTCAAGATCCCATATTTTATACATGATAATTGATCACTCCAAGAATAAAGTATACTGGGCCTTGAAAGACATTCTACAATGCCCTTTCACTGTAGAAAGCAAACTCTGATTCTGTATATATAAGATGATCATCAATCACTCCAAGAATCAATTCTGTGATGCCCTTTCACTGCAGTAAGCAAACTCAGATTCTATATATCTAAGATGATCATCAATCACTCCAAGAATAAATTGTTTTATGTATATATACTTCATCATCAAAGACAAAGAGAACATCCCACCCACCCAATCCAATTCAAACCAGCTTGTCGGAAGATGGCAAATTACTCTGCTCCAATGCCTGCAATTGGTTTGCACATTGCAGGAGCCTCTTTAGTATGTTTTCTCTTTCTGTTTTTTGACACATTGTCTGGATTTCATAGTAGAAAGCCATGGCTTCCCTGTCGACTTTTCTCACTTAACTCGCTTACTCTATCTCTTCTAGCAGTAGCTACAAAGCTCCCAGTGGACCTTACCACACCAATGCCCGGTGCTCTTGACCAGTTATCTAAGCTAATCGGCACCACCTTGATTTGTATTTCAATGGCCTTCTTTTTCCCTTCCATTGGTACCATGTCGGAGTCTGAATGCTTTTCCAATTTGGTTGCCTTGACCATATTTGTAGTGACTTGTTAGAATCTACAACAAATTATGCTATGAGAAAACTCTGTACATTTTCATAGTGTGAAGTGTACAATGTACATTGCTTATATAGACATTCTAATGACTGATTAGCTGTCAAAACAGACTAACAGATAGCTTAACAAACTGACTAACAACTTTACAGTTCTTGATTACTGCTATTGCTTAACATTCCCTTCAAACTAAGTGTAGACTCATCTATCACACTTAGTTTGTCACGCAACAATAAGAACCTGGAATGGCGAAGTGCTTTAGTGAAAACATCAGCAACTTGATCAGTAGCTTGAATATGATGGACATGAACAATCTTGCGAGCAACCTTTTCACGTACAAAGTAAATGTCAATCTCAATGTGTTTATTTCTAGAGTGAAGAACTGGATTAACACTAAGCATGACAGTGCTCTTGTTATCACACCAGATATTGGGAGTTGAACAACCAATCTTCAACTCAAGAAACATAGATGCAACCAAGTTAACTCAGTTGTAACTGATGCTAGACTTCTGTATTCTGCTTCAGTACTGCTTCTAGAGACAGTACTATGCTTCTTAGACGACCAGGATATGAGGTTATCACCCAGATACACACAATAACCCGATGTAGACCTCCTATCATTAGGATCAGATGCCCAATCAGCATCACAGTAGCCACTTAACTGAAATAAAGGAGTCGGGACTATGTGAAGTCCAAAGTTGGGTGTAGCCTTGAGATACCTCAATATTCTTTTCACTACTCTCCAGTGTGACTCAAGAGGAGTCTGCATGAATTGGCAAACACGGTTTACTGAATATGCAATTTCAGGCCTAGTAATTGTAACATATTGTAGTGCACCCACAATACTACGATAGAGCTGAATATCTCTGACTGGATCACTACCTATAGTAAACAGTTTTTCCCCACCACTCATAGGAGTAGGTAGCCCATTGGCATACTGCATCTTGGCTCTACATAAGAGATCACCAATGTATTTGGATTGAGACAAAAACAAACCATTGACAGTATGTTGCACTTGAATACCAAGAAAGAAATGAACAAGACCAAATCTTTTAAAGAGAACTGATCATTCAGCTGTTGGATAATCTGGGAAACATCATGTGAGTCAGCACCAGTGATGAGTATATCATCAACATAGACTAGAAGAAAGATAGGAGAGGGAGCATGTCTGATGAATAAGGATGAATCAGACTTTGTAGATTCAAAACCAAGCATGAGAAGTGTATGTCGAAGCTTGTCAAACCATGCCCAAGGAGCCTGCTTTAGGCCATATAAGGCCTTATGAAGCTTGCAAACAGCCTTAGGCCGTGAAGGATCTATGAATCCTGGGGGTTGCATCATGTAGACTTGCTCTTGTAGATCCCCATTCAAAAAGGCATTGTTGACATCTAACTGGAATACAGACCATCCATATGTAACTGCCACTGTGAGCATAACTCGTATTGTAGTTGGCTTCACAACTGGACTAAACGTCTCTGAATAATCGAAGCCAGCAACTTGTTGAAATCCTCTAGCCACTAACCTGGCTTTATATCTGTGCACAGTGCCATCAGTATTGTGCTTAACCTTGAAGAGCCAACAGCATCCAACTACATCTCTATCTATAGGAAGATCCACTAGTGACCATGTATTATTTCGTATTAATGCCATATATTCATCTTGCATTGCAGAAATCCAGTGCGGGGTATCCAAAGCTTCCTGCAGACTAGATGGTGCAGTAGTAGAAGCCATGTAAACCTTGGGTTTGTAAATGCCTGCTTTTGACCTTGTGAGCATAGGATGACCAGGAGCAGTACTGGGATTGAAGGTAGGCAACAAAACAGGACTAGACATAGGTTGTGAGGTGCCAGTAGGAGGAGTAGAATTGTTCACTGGACTGAAAGCAGTAGTAGGAGACATATTGGGACTCTGAACTGGATGACATGAAGGAACCAGTGGACTAGATGATGGATTATTATCAAGAACCATTGGACTAGATGATGAATTATTATCAGGAATAAATGGCCTAGTAACATTAGGTGACAGAGAGGGGATATTAGCAGGAGTTGGAATATGAACAATAGGAGTGGAGGTAGAAGAATGACTGTGCCATCTGACATATGGAAAAGAGTTTTCATTGAATAGGACATCTCGAGATGTATACCCTGCCAGTAGAAGATATACATTTGTACCCTTTATGCTGTAGACTATAACCAAGGAACATACATTCAACTGATCTAAATTGTAGTTTAGTAGAATTATATGGTCTGATGTTAGGGAAACAGGAACACCAAAACACTTTGAGAGTGTGATACTCAGGAACTTTGTGATACAGAATTTCATATGGTGAGAGACCTTTAAGAACAGTAGAAGGTACTCGATTGAGAAGAAAAACAGATGTTCTAACTGCTTCATCCCATAATTTCATGGGAAGTGAGGCATGAGCAAGAAGAGTGAGGGCTGACTCTATAATGTGTCTGTGTTTTCTTTCAGCAACTCCATTTTGTTGATGTGTAGTTGGGCAAGCAAGTCTATGATGTATCCCATGTTGAGCAAGAAGCTTTGAAATAGATCTATACTCCCCTCCCCTATCAGACTGAACACTCTTGATGGGAAGGCCAAATTCTAACTCAACTTGAGCTTTGAACTTAAGGAAAGTTGAGAAAGCATCAGACTTATTTTGTAACAAAAAAACCCAAGTGAAACGACTAAATGCATCTATGAAATGAATGTAATACTTGGACCTAGACGAAGACATGGTAGAAGCAGGACCCCATAGGTCAGTATGAATTAATTCCAAGGGTTTTGTATACATAGTAGAAGACCTAGAAAAAGGGAGTTATGTATTTTGCCTAAGTAGCAAGAGGAACATAGGTCCATATTGTCATATGTAGGAACTGAAATATTACATGTAGTAAGTATGTTCTTGACAAGTTGAAAAGATGGATGTCCTAATCTAGCATGCCACAAATGCAAAGAATCAGATGACTTAGCAGCATGATAACTAGAATGACAGGCATTCTTATTGACTAAATTGCTGAAATGGTGACTAGAATGCTGAGAATGACTACTGAAATGCTGAGCTGAAGGACAGACTGAATGCTAGCTTGCTGATATTGCTGACCCTGACTACTGGAATGCTGTGCTGAATTAGTGGGATTAAAACTGATGAATTTGGACTGTGAGTCAGCAATGAAGGATGCTGAAGAAGCACCACAAATAGATTCAGGCTTTTCATCAGGAAGAATCATTGATGGAAACACATATAGACCTCCCTTAAGCTTCTCTTCCAGAAGGGTTTGATGTGTGACCTGATCCTTGACAAAACAGAGATCAGGATGAAATTCAAAGAAGACTTTATTGTCCCTAGCAAACCTAGACACACTTAATAAATTCTTGGTTAATTGAGGGACTTGAAGAATATTTCTGAGATGTAAAACTCTTGAAGAATGGTGAGCAAGAAGAGAGGACTGACCGATGTTTTCAATTGGTAAAGCAGTTCCATCTCCCACAAATAATTGTTCATTTCCATGATAAGGCATAGCATTCATCAAGTTCTGGGAATATGGTGTGCAATGATCAGTGGCTCCTGAATCTGGATACCACCTATGATCAGTATGTGACTGTATCTGAGGTGTTGAAACAACATTTGACTTCAGCTCTCCAAGAAGGATGATTAGATTGACTTGTTGATGCAGAGAAGACCTGCCTTGGAGTTGAAGATGCTGAATGAGATGAAAAACCAGAAGAAGAAGGGTACTGTGAACTAGAACTCCATGGATTTGAGACAGAATCATCAAACTGATTGTAGCATTTGAATGCAATATGACCAATTTTGCCACTGATTTGACATTGAGGACGATTTGATTGAGAACTAGCTCCAGATGGCCGGAAACTTCTTCTAGATCTGGCACCCCTGGGATTGTGAGAACCTCTAAACTGAGGTCTCCAACCTTGTGAACTGGACACAAAAGACCTAGGTGAAGGTTTGTATGATGACTGAGCCATATTGACAGATATGTCAAGATCTTTTGTATGTCTCTCAATTCTTGCTTCTTGAGCAAGTAGAAGAGACTCCACTTCTGCAACACTATACTCATCTGATCTTGAGCTTACTGAAACTACAAATGTGTCATAAATCTGTGGTAAACCATCAAAGATGGCATTAACATAATCTCTAGAAGACAATTGATGTCCTACGGATGCCAGTTGATCAGTAATGGCTTTGAGTTTCAGAAAATATGCATTGATAGACATGTCTCCTTTCTTGAGATTTTGTAGTTGATTTCTAAACTGAGAAATCTTGGCGACTGTCTGTGAATTGAAGAAGACCTCAAGAATTTGCCAAATATGTGCTGATGTTAGACATCCTACTAATCTTGTAAGTAGGGATTTTGTCATGGAAGAAAACAGCCAAGAAAGCAGTCATTGATCTTTCTGTTCCCAAGTGACAAACTCTGGATTGACATGATTTTTGGCTTGATCAGAGAGAAACTGTGTTGGAGATGAGTCTTTCTCAATAAATCTTTGAACCTTGTGTCCTCTAATGGTTGCCAATACTTGTTGTTTCCACAGCAAGTAGTTTTGTTCACTCAACTTGACAGATAATGCATGTGTGAACATTACAGGCCTTGATTCTGCTAAGGCAGAGTTAGTAAGTGGTGTAGCACTAGACGATGTTGCATCTGCCATTAGAGTAACTATGAGAAATTGAGAAGAAGATGAATGAAGAAGGCTCTGATACCATGTTAGAATCACAACAAACTATGCTATGAGAAAACTCTGTATATTTTCATAGTGTGAAGTGTACAATGTACATTGCTTATATAGACATTCTAATGACTGATTAGCTGTCAAAACAGACTAACAGATAGCTTAACAAACTGACTAACAACTTTACCGTACCCAATCCAATTCAAACCAGCTTGTCGGAAGATGGCAAATTACTCTGCTCCAATGCCTGCAATTGGTTTGTACATTGCATGAGCCTCTTTAGTATGTTTTCTCTTTCTGTTTTTTGACACATTGTCTGGATTTCATAGTAGAAAGCCATGGCTTCCCTGTCGACTTTTCTCACGTAACTCGCTTACTCTATCTCTTCTAGCAGTAGCTACAAAGCTCCCAGTGAACCTTACCACACCAATGCCCGGTGCTCTTGACTAGTTATCTAAGCTAATCGGCACCACCTTGATTTGTATTTCAATGGCCTTCTTTTTCCCTTCCATTGGTACCATGTCGGAGTCTGAATGCTTTTCCAATTTGGCTGCCTTGACCATATTTGTAGTGACTGTCATGGTCAATATTTGTATCCAAATGAGTACGGGGGTGATCTTCTGTTTCATTGTTGAACACACTCTACTCTTATTTTTCATGTTGGTGTTCCTCATATTGTTATGAGCTTGTTTCTTCTTTTCTGCCAAGTTGAAGGATTGGTTCTCAGATGAACTTAAAGATTGTCTTATCAAAGGTGAAGAAAGTACCATGATGGATCGACTGGTGTTGTGCCACGTGGATTGTTTTTTAAAAAATCCACAGCGAATATTGTCAGAAGCCGATGTTGCGACTGGAATGGGTACGATTTCTGCATTATGTACCATGGTTTTATGTGAAGCGCTACTCCGGTCTCTTGTTTTTAAGAAGACGAGTTTTCATGGAGGAGATTCTGATTATAAGTGGTCAATGTGGCTGGTGGTTGTGTCTCAGATTCTAACCGTTTTGTTGGGTTTTATGGGCAACTTGCTCAGATGGATAAACTTGGATCCTCCTGAAGATACATTTGAGAGGGGTTGGGTAAAGGCTATGCAGTCTGAGTTTTTGGGATGTAATGTTAAGTTTACATTCTTGACAATCCTGTCAACACTGCTTTTATTTGTTTGGCTCATAGTCTCACCTTTCTCTGCTTTTGTGAAGATGATGAAACGTGTTGGCATTATGCATCAGAAAGAAGTTGATCTAAGAGATGTGGTGGCACAAAAGCAACGTAGGGAGGAGATGGAAAGATGGAAGGAAGGGATGAAAACCAAGTCTCCCATTCATCTCATCCAACTATTCTCCAAAACTCATCCTTCTCAAACACCATTTTCTAATCACATTCAGAGATTTTATGAATCTCTCAAATCTCGTCTCCCTCATCAATACAGGGTGTCTTGTCTTTCAATCGTTTTCCTGACCCAAAAGGCTGCCAAAAAACTGGAAGAGAAGTAGCAAGATCTTTAGTGCGTGCATTTGATGAAGTTTTTAAAATTATTTATTTTATCGACAAGAAAATGAGTACCTACATCTTCGAGAGAGATAAGGCAAAGATGGCCAAAGAATTGTGGACCAAGATTTGGGATCTCAACAATCTACATGACTATTCTTGGGAACCCTTTATGCCGCCAGACGATGTTAATGTTGATTTTGTTAGGCAGGAAAACTCAGCCATGCAAATATTAATTAATGACTTCAATACTAACATACAACAATTATTTGTTGACATGCTACGTAGTTTTCTTGCCAAACTTCCACAGGCTATAATCATGGATGTTGCAGAGAATCAGCTTGGAGATCAGGAAAAAAACATAAAACATGCCATTCAGTACCTTATGAAGCTTGAGAAATTGAAGGATGTAATTCAATGGGAGTTCCCCAGTGAAACAAATATCACTAACTTGATAAGTACTTGTCAACAAGCTTCATCAACTGCTGCAACAGCTCATCAGTATGCTCATGCTATCATTCCTCAATCCTCATCAGCTGATGGCAAAACATGAGGTGATTTTAGAGTTACCAAGTGTTCATGGTGCGTCCTGCGAAATTGAAGAAATTGGATGATTGATGTAAATAATTGCAAAAGAATAAATTATTTTGGGTAAAGTCGTCATGTACCCCCGAGTTGTTGTACATCAATTTGTTTTTACAAGTAATAAAGGTCTGGCACCCAAAGTTGCCCCTCCAAACTGAAGGTTTAAAAAAAAATTTATATATATATATATATATATAATTGCAAAAACAAAGCAAATGTTTAAATTTTCATTTGTAGAAACTATTTGGTCTATTGTTTCCTGCTTCTGCCACAAATTTTTTTTTTCCTTTTCATGATGTTAAGAAACAGAGAAATAGAAAGGAAAACTTGTATTGTATTGTTTGTTGAAAAAGGAAGTACATATACTTCTATTTGATCTCTAGTATCGGAGTTAAACGTTGCTTTAGACGTTTATTTTTTTGTCAAGGACAACTTGTATGTGAAAGGTATGCTTTTTGCTAATTTTTTTTATATGAATATTGGTGCGGATTGCATCAGGATTAACTTGGTAAAGTTTCATCTTGATTC
The DNA here is from genome assembly GCA_003290165.1 of Berberis thunbergii. NCBI lineage: Eukaryota > Viridiplantae > Streptophyta > Magnoliopsida > Ranunculales > Berberidaceae > Berberis > Berberis thunbergii. Next base: position 175,051 of record QNQO01007930.1, read on the forward strand.
AACAAGCACTTCTCGAGTTGCACATAAAAACATGATCTTTGCTTTTGTTACCCAGATTTCATCTTTCATTTCATTCCAGAACTTTTTGCTGCAGAGGGAGTGATTTATTTAACTATTATGGGGGGAATATGTCAGTGGTATGATTTTAAGGGTGTTATTGAATGAGTAGGAAATAAAATTCTGAGGATGTGATTGGGGAGGAAGCCTAGCTAGCCCATCTTTTGTTTCAGCTTGTAGATTGATAGAAAGCATACAAGGTGCCTCTCACCTACAATTCTGTTTATATTTTTTCAGTTCCGATGTTTAGCTTTTGGAGAGTTAATGCTCTATTGTACTTTAACGTTTTGTTAATCATCATGAAGGTCTGAGTCATTGTATTCCATATAATGCAACCTGTCTAAGGTTGATTGTGGGAGGAAGTTATCAGCTATGGAGATATGGCGGAGAGAGGATTTCAATTCTCTACTAACAGTACCTATAGAGTGATCAATAATATCTTGGAGTGTGACATGTTATCCAAATGCAAAAAACATCTAAAGAACCCTCAAAGCCATGAAAATTACTTGAAATGTTAGCTACTTGTCACGAGCCATCTAGCATAGCTTTTTCTAGATGCCTCCGGAAGGTTCTAGAGTGCTCTTGGACATTCTAAATTTGCTTTCTAGAGTGTTCTAGCATGGATGAATCTAGAACACCCTTGTACAGACTTGTGTAGTATTTTCTAAAAGCCTCCTTGTAATTTCTAGTTCCTTTGGAGGTGGGAACTTTCTAGAAGCATAGAGAATACTCCTTTGATGGAGGATTGTGGAAGGTTCTAGGCTAGAAGCCTCTAGGACTTTAAGGGCCTATAAATAGGCCTTGGCATTCATTTGTACATATCATAAAACACTTGTACAACTTTCTCAAGCAATACAAAACATTCTTTCAAAAGCCTAAACACTTGTGCCTTAGCATTTTCCTCACTTAAGCTTTCGTAGCATCACTTAGCATTAGCCAAGCATCGAAGTGCCTTGACTAGTTAGTCCGACGAGAGTGTGACGCTAGTGGGCAGCGTGTTAGCCAAGGGAAAAAGGTCAGCACGTGACACGTGGTATCAGAGCAGCGACGATCGTAGGGGCGGTCTTGCTGAAGTTGCGTTGTGCCAGCTGCTGTGTGTACGAAGGTTAGGTGCGGAGCAGTCTGATCATGTCGAGAAACAAAGAGAGTGCTATTGTAGGGTCCGTGATCGAGGAGACTGGAAGAAAGACTAGTCGGACCAGCATGCTTGAGGATCGTATGGCCAAGGTGGAGCTGACAGAGGGCGATCTCCAAGACAGCGTCGGGGAGATGGAACAGAAGGTTGAGTCCTTCAATGGGACGTTGGCTAGCGTCACTACGGATATCGAGCAACTCGATAGCCGTGTCCATGACCTTGAGCTTGGCACTGTGGAAGCCAAGGACGAGACTCAACTTCTCGTCAACCAAGTTGCGGATGCTATGCGCAACGAGATGGGCCAACTCAAGGACACGCTGATGAGGCAGCTCCAAGCCATTCGGGAACAGGTTGAGTCCTTGCAATCGGACGTCAACCTATGCAAGGCGGTTGTGGCAGGTAGTGCTACTGTACGAGAGGGACCAAGGATGAAGGTGCCAGAACCGCCAAGGTACCATGGGAAGCGCAATGCTAAGGAGCTCGACAACTTTCTATGGAGTGTTGAAAAATATTTCAACGCTATGCGCTTGGACGACGATGAGTCCAAGATCACCACCATCACCATGTACTTGGGTGATGATGTCATCCTTTGGTGGAGGAGGCGTGAGTCGGATATCAAGAAGGGTCTTTGCTCGCTCAAGACTTGGGACGAGTTCAAGGCGGATTTCAAGCGGCAATTCTATCCGGAGAATGCAGAGGAAGTTGCTATGAAGAGGCTGCGTGGACTGAAGCATACGGGGTCGATCAAAGAGTATGTCAAGCAGTTCACTTCTCTTATGCTTGAAGTCTCGGACATGCCGGAGAAGACTCAACTCATCTACTTCATGGATGGACTACAACGATGGGCTGAGCAAGAATTAAAGAGACGCAATGTTCAATCACTTGCGGAGGCCATCGCAGTTGCCGAATCCTTGTTCGAATACAAGGTTGATTCGAAAAGCCACAAGGGCGGCAGCAAGAGTGGCGACGGTAACAAGGGAAAAGGTGGGGGAGCAAAACCCACCGAAAGAAGCAGCAGTAGCAGCGGCGGCAAGCAGTTCGAGAGGAAGGACAAAGCCAAGCAGTCCTTTTCGGATAGCAAGGTGAAAAACCGCGACTGCTTCTTGTGCGGAGGGTCGCACTGGGCTAGGGAGTGCCCACAGCGACAGAAGCTCAATGCGATGATCGCTGGCAAGAGTGGATCGTCCGGGGAATCATCGGGGGATGAGGCGCAAATCGGGACTTTGCGCTTGCTAAGCAGCGTCAAGGCTACGATGAAGCAAAGCAACGTGGCTAAGGTAAGTACGTTGCCCCGTTCGAAGAAATCCGCTCTTATGTTTGTGGAAGCCAAGGTAAATGGCAAGGCTTCAAAGGCACTCATCGACACGGGTGCAACACACAACTTTGTTGCTTTAAAGGAGGCAACTAGGCTGGGCGTGCAGTATACCAAGGAGCCAGGCACCTTGAAGACCATCAACACAGCACCGGTGCCTATCCATGGTGTAGCACGAGGCGTCTCCCTTCATTTGGGCGAATGGAAGGGGACGGTGGACCTGACTGTCGTCACGATGGACGACTTCTCATTAGTGCTGGGCATGGAGTTCATGGATACGGTGAAGCCATGGACATTAGAAAGGGACGGGTCGATGACTATTGCAAAGGATCGAGAAACATGCTCTGTCCCTGTCACTCGGGATATCGTGGAGGCCAAGATGTTGTCAGCCATTCAAGTGAAGAAAGGCGTGCAAAAGGGGCAAGCAACATTTGTGGCCACGTTGATCGAAGATGGGCCTCAACCCAGCGAGGTTTCGAAGGAGGTAGCTACGGTTTTGAAAGAATACGAAGATGTCATGCCTCCAGAGCTACCCAAGAGACTTCCTCCAAGAAGGGAAGTCGATCATATGATCGAGCTAGAGCCAGGGGCTAGGCCTCCAGCAATGGCGCCTTATCGGATGGCACCGCCAGAGTTGGAAGAGCTACGCAAGCAACTCAAGGAGCTGCTGAACGCGGGGTTCATTCGGCCATCCAAGGCCCCATTCGGTGCACCAGTATTGTTCCAACGCAAGCACGACGGGTCCTTGCGTATGTGCATCGATTCCCGAGCACTTAACAAAGTAACCATCAAGAACAAGTATCCAATTCCTTTGGTTGCCGATCTTTTCGATAGGCTCGGTAAAGCCAGGTACTTTTCTAAACTAGATCTCCGATCGGGGTATTGGCAAGTGCGCATAGCCAAAGGGGATGAGCCAAAGACGGCATGCGTCACTCGCTATGGGTCTTATGAGTTCTTGGTGATGCCTTTTAGTCTCACCAATGCCCCGGCTACTTTCTGCACTTTAATGAACAAAATCTTTCAGCTTTTCTTGGATAAATTTGTAGTCGTCTATCTCGACGATATCGTCGTGTATAGCGACAACTTGGAAGAACATGTGCATCACTTGCGACAGGTTTTCCAAGCATTGCGGGAGAGCAAGCTGTACGTGAAATTGGAGAAGTACTCGTTCGCCCAAGACGAGGTGTCTTTCTTGGGGCACCGCATCAAGGCTGGAAAGATCATGATGGAACGGGACAAAGTGCAAGCCATCAATGAATGGGAGCCACCCAAGAACGTTTCGGAGCTACGTTCTTTCCTTGGGCTGGCCAATTATTATCGGAGATTCATTTTGAGCTACTCAGCGAGAGCAGCCCCACTGACCGACTTGCTGAAGAAGAAGGTGCAGTGGCATTGGAGTGAGAAATGCCAAGAAGCATTTGATGATTTAAAAAAGGCAGTCACCGAGGAACCTGTCTTGGCCTTGCCCGATTATGCTAAGTCATTCGAACTTCACACCGATGCATCAGACTTTGCAATCGGAGGGGTGCTTATGCAAGAGGGGCATCCCATAGCCTATGAGTCTCGCAAGCTCAATGATACCGAGAGACGGTATCCGGTGCATGACAAGGAGATGACAGCCATCATTCATTGCTTACGAACTTGGAGGCGCTATTTGCTTGGGAGTCGGTTTACCATCATGACCGACAATGTGGCTACGAGTTATTTTCAAAATCAGAAGAAGATCAGCCCCAAGCAAGCTCGGTGGCAAGATTTCTTAGCGGAGTTCGATTATGTCATGGAGTACAAGCCGGGCAAAGTTAATGTTGTTGCTGATGCTCTCAGCCGAAAGGCCATGCTCGCTAGCGCAAGCAGCGCCGCTAGCAACCTTCTTGATCGGATCAAGGAGGGGACTTCTCAAGACCCCTTGGCTAAGGGACTCATGGAGATGGCCAATGAGGGGAAGACTCGACGGTTTTGGGTAGAGAATGGGGTGCTCTACACCGTCGGTCGTCGCATTTATGTGCCTAAGTGGGATAATCTTAGGCGAGACACCATGAAGGAGTGCCACGACTCAATGTGGGCTGGCCATCCGGGGATGCAGCGGACATTGGCACTCTTGGAGGTAGACTACTATTGGCCTCATATGCGGGATGATATCGAGGCCTATGTGAAGACTTGTCTTGTGTGCCAACAAGACAAGATAGAGCAACGTGTACCGGCAGGACTATTGCAGCCTTTGCCGATTCCGGAAAGGCCATGGGAGAGTGTCTCAATGGATTTCATATCAGCCTTGCCCAAGTCTGATGGGTATGGCTCTATTATGGTCGTGGTCGATCGTTTTTCCAAGTATGGGACTTTCATACCTGCCCCACGCGATTGCACGGCCGAGCAAGCCGCCAAGTTGTTCTTTCAGCATGTGGTGAAGTATTGGGGCTTGCCTCGGAGCATCATAAGTGATCGGGACCCAAGGTTCACAGCGAAATTCTGGACGGAGTTATTCAAGCTCTTGGGTTCGGGTCTACACTTCTCAACAAGCTTTCACCCGCAAAGCGATGGGAAAACAGAGAGGGTGAATGCCTTGTTAGAGTTATACTTGAGGCACTTTGTGGGTGCCAACCAGAAGGATTGGGCCAAGTTGATGGATGTGGCTCAATTCTCATTCAACTTGCAGCGGTCTGAATCAACGCAACAAAGTCCGTTCGAGATCGTCATGGGCCAGCAGCCCTTGACTCCACAAGCCGTTGCGTCGGGCTACACGGGTAGCAGCCCCGCTGCGTACAAACTTGCATGAGGGTGGCATGAGCAGCTTGATATAACGAAGGCATACTTGGACAAAGCGTCTAAAAAGATGAAGAAGTGGGCAGACAAGCATAGACGCCCTCTCGAGTTTCAAGTGGGCGACATGGTCATGGTCAAGTTGCTGCCACAACAGTTCAAGGTCTTTCGCTCGGTGCACAAGGGACTAGTGCGGAAGTATGAGGGGCCATTTCCCGTCCTACGGAAGGTCGGGAGAGTTTCTTACAAGCTTGAGTTGTCGCCCAAACTCAAGATTCATCCGGTGTTCCATGTGAGCATGCTCAAGCCCTACCATGGTGATAAAGAAGATCCAACGAGGGGCGAGTCACATCGGGCACCAACCGCGGTCGTGGCTTCCTTTGATCGAAAGATCGAAAGCATCGAGGCAAAGAGGCTCATCCGACGGAGGGGTGTGCCAAGCTATAATGAGTATCTCATTCGATGGAAGGGACTACCGAACAGTGAGGCCTCATGGGAGAAAGAAGGCGACCTATGGCAATTCCAGGGCAAGATCGCGGAGTTCGAGGCACGGTCTTGACGGGGTCGTCAAGGACTTGGGTGGGGGAGAATGTCACGAGCCATCTAGCATAGCTTTCTCTAAATGCCTCCGGAAGGTTCTAGAGTGCTCTTGGACATTCTAAATTTGCTTTCTAGAGTGTTCTAGCATGGATGAATCTAGAACACCCTTGTACAGACTTGTGTAGTATTTTCTAGAAGCCTCCTTGTAATTTCTAGTTCCTTTGGAGGTGGGAACTTTCTAGAAGCATAGAGAATACTCCTTTGATGGAGGATTGTGGAAGGTTCTAGGCTAGAAGCCTCTAGGACTTTAAGGGCCTATAAATAGGCCTTGGCATTCATTTGTACATATCATAAAACACTTGTACAACTTTCTCAAGCAATACAAAGCATTCTTTCAAAAGCCTAAACACTTGTGCCTTAGCATTTTCCTCACTTAAGCTTTCGTAGCATCATTTAGCATTAGCCAAGCATCGAAGTGCCTTGACTAGTTAGTCCGACGGGAGTGTGACGCTAGTGGGCAGCGTGTTAGCCAAGGGAAAAAGGTCAGCACGTGACATACTGCTTACCAATTGGGAGTGTTAACGAGCTTCAAATCAATGAACAAAGACACAATTGTGAAATGAGACCTCTCCAGCAGTGAGAGAGAGAGAGTGGATGAAGGGAGGGTGAGCACTCCCTTCACTCCAACCCTTCATTCAGTTATTCTTTATTGGGTCAATATCATGTGACTTATTAGAATATGCTCAATTTTGTACTGTGAAAATGATTTAACCACTACAACAAAAAAGCCCATTAATAGCGTTTCAAAAACGCTATAGTAAGTTGGCCTTTTATAGAGTTTCAAAAACGCTATGGTAGGTATACATAGCAAATTTTTTTTTTTTTGCTATCAAATGACTTTTTATTACATCTTATAAATTTTATTTCTAGAACTTCACACAATGTATCCAAATAGATCATGTTCGTTGTAATCCACTAGACTAAAGAAACAAAACCAAGCAATATTGGAATTTCTTCATAGACCAAGCAACATAGTGTATAAGCATTTAATAACAATGAGATGGCCATAAGGCATTAATTTTCAATCAAAAACTACCTAAACTTCATTCATAAATCAGATCCAACAAATACAAGATGAAGAAGAGCTTCAGGCACCACCTTACCCACTGAATGTGGCTTGAACAAAGAAGCATAAACTATCTTAAAACACCTATTTTTGTGGGAAATAAACTAAGAATCACTGGATGAAAACCAGAACTTGGTCAGACAATTTTCAGGAGAAGAGTCAAAAATCAAAATTCCTCAGGATTTCTACCTGAAATGCTTCTGTAATAGATGAAGAAACAGTTTTCTCAACAGCTGGTGTGACGAGACGAGCTACAGCCTGCTCAAATACAGCAAGTTCCTTCTTCAGTGTTTTCTCTAGCATTGCTGGTAAATCCTTGTTCATACAATTGGTGATCAAACTCGTTATCTGTTGTGTGCGTTCTCGTTCTAATTTCTCATGTTTGGCATTCTCTTCTTGGAAACGGGCCCATAAAGCATCGGTGTTGGCCTTGATGGCTTTCTCCATGCTGCGGCCCAAGGCTGCCTCTACTCTTTTACCTTCTTTGGTAACCGGGGTAGACACCATTGCCATTTGTTTTTGCAAATCCTTTTGCATGGTGAATAGCTGCAAACATAACAAATAGACAAGTTTACCTGGAATACGATTTATGAAAGAGAGCTTAAGGAAAACATACTAACAAAATAATGGCTCACCAACAATAAAAGTAATAATAACAATAGTAATCACTAAATGAATGAATAAATAAATATGTCTAAACAATGAGAAAACGTACCTCAAATGAATAATATATAATTCCTACCCATGGTCTCGTCACTGTGTCATTGTTTTGCAATAAAGATCCAAGTAAAATAGCTATTAAATAAACAAACTGTCATACATTCATATATAAAATTCGAACTTTTTGAAACTTACAGATTCATATCTCACATTTTCACAGAGACATAGTTTGATAGATATAGCTGCATTTGATGACAGTGAAACTTTCAAAACCTAGACATATTCCTTGCAAGTAGCAATGAAATTAAGTAATTGACTTAAGACAAGATATACAAGTTCATTCTGAGGTTCAACGTGATACTGTGATACATGCCTTTCCATGAAGTATTTGACACAAAACTACTTTTCCAACTAGCTCTTTCAAAACAAAGGGAAAGAGAACTTTAACAAGTTCTCATATATGGATAAACATGACACTGTACTTACATTGTTTTTCCTTCATGTATCCATTCAAATACAAAGATTAAGGGCATAAACCAAGAGGAATCAAGTATGTCACTGACCAGTGATTGGCTTCAACTGTTGAGGCTGCCCATCTATCAAATTCAACTGTCTTCTGAGCTTGACAATATGACTTTGCACCTATCACAGCCAAAACACACAGAAGAAAGAAACAGTCATACCATATTGTGACTGGTTTCTCAATATAGAAGCATATCCCTTTATCAAACTTTGCAGAATGGCGTACCAAAAATACTGTATCATATTAAAAGTAGCAGAAGAAAGAATTTAATAGTGGGACAATGGGTATGTAAGAGTAAGTGATTACGTGGTTGAGTGTCCCCTGTATAGAAATAATCTGAGAAGACGCAAGCTCCAAAGAAGAAACAATCGGAGTGCTACCAGGCTCATTGGAAGAACCTGTGGGACTGCAAATCCTCGGAGATGGAGAAGATGGCCCCGATACTTGAGAGATTAAACCGTTTTGCTTGTCAACTTTTGAAGCTGATGTAGTGGGTTGTTGAACTGTTGTTGCAGCATCCAATTCAGAAACCTTGCCAAGAACATTTTTTCTAGCATCCTGCATTTCTTCCTCATTGGCTCTTGGAGGCTGGTCCAATGCTTCAGAGGCCCTAGCATCATTAACTTGTCTCTTCTCAGAACTTAACATTTCAGTAGACAATGCACTACATTCTTTGGCCATACCAAGATTTTCGACTAAGTTAAACTATGAGTACAAGTACCTGTCGGTGTTTCTGACCCATAAAAGGGTCATTCCACCAAAGAATTAAACAAAGGAAACAAAAATACCTTATCAGGATTGTTTTTGGTAAGCACTGCTCCAACAAGCTTTGGGGCTTTGCTGCGCTCCCAAATGAACTTCTTCATCAACAAGAGCTAGCACAGGATGGTGATCATCTGTATCAGGTGAAGTATTATTACATGACTGATCATCAGATTTTCTTTGCAGGACACAGATGTCTAAAGCAGTAGCATGTCAGCTAAAGGTTAACCACATGAGGTAGAAATCATGAGCACTTACAACCAAGGATCATCTCCAACAAGCATCATATCATCTTCATTATCAGTATACACCACCTGCCAGTTTTTGTTGTTAGCCATCAACTCGCCATTGAAGTCGAACATCTTGTCTAATTCAGCAATCAGTTCATCATAGTCCTTAAACTTGGTAAGGTCCACAGACCTGTCAAGAGCAACCCTTGTTTGTGAACCTGAATTAAACAACTTTAGTACAAAGACTTCATACATTGAGACCAGTAATATAAAAATTGAATTCATCAAAACAAACCTTGGTGCAACTTCTGGTTGAACTGCCCTGGGTTTTGCCCTGAACATCTCTTGAACGATGTTGACAAGCTTGTGAAGGCCTCTCAAGCTCATTTCGAACAAGATCGGTAGACTTTGAGCCCTTTGATGGCCCTGATTGTTCATCAGACTCTTGAGCGTGTGAATGGTTCAAAACAGGATGGATATTGTTTTCTTGCTCAAATTGCATATTTGTATTAGACTGTGCTGCCTCTGAAACAACTGGGTTCCTGATTAGCGAAAATCCAAATGGATGGTAACTGCTCCTGACTTAACATTGAAGGTTGTGGTCTTCCTCCTCTAGTGTGGTGTGTAGTCTTAGAGTGTGATGGCAAGAGCATTGGCATCACCCAGCTACTAGGCTGCTCCACCCTGAGATTCTGCTGAATGGAGTAGCCACCAAACCCACCATACCTATTAGAACCAGATTTTTGATAATCATTTGTTTGTGTTGTTTTCAATGCCAGAATCCAACATATTTAATGGACTAGTATTCATCATAGACCGTGATCCCGCATAGAATTTCCCTTCAGATCTCTCATCCTAGTAGCCAGCTCCTCCAACACTGAGTAAATCATATCAAATGTTAGCTGTCCACGATTCCAAACTTGTGAACTTGGTTCTTGATTCAATTAAACTGAAACCTTGAATCTTGTTTACGCTCTCAATTCAATCCAACTTGATTTAGAAAGTACTTGTACAACATTTTTTTTTTTTTAGTCTACTAGAGGCTCTATTTATTTCAATCTAAATCTTATATAGCAAAATAAGCAAATGCAAAGAAAGAACTACTTTGTAGGATTCTGAAATTACCGGATTTAAATGACGAGCGGATTCGATCAACCTCTCCAAGTTAAATTCTTGCCCTTTGTTCTCAGGAACACTAAAATTCACAAAAAAGAACAAACATCAATAAGTATCTTGGCCTACAGAAACAAGTATCAAGTAATTTCTGGCAATTAAAAACAATTCAATCTCTGCATATACTACCATACCCATTGATTTCCTTAATAGTCTCATACACACATTATAGCTGTTGAATTAGCATCTCGCATATATGAAGAAATACACCTAAAATTAGCAGTCATTGAAAAGGAAGTAATTGACTCAGCTGCAAATAGAAAAAATTTCAATGCATGGAACTCACACGTGCAATTTCGCCTGGATGCACCAATCTACAGCAGCTGGTCCAAGCCACACGTAGGTTGGTGCAAAGTCAACACAGATGGGTCTCTTCAAGGTGCACTAGAGGGCCATGGAGCTGTTTTAAGAGATGAACATGGTGTAGTCATAACAGCATGTGCAGGATCATCGTCTGGACACTCTGTAATTATGCACGAACTGTATGGTATCGAAGCTGCCCTTAATCTGATCTGATGGAAAAATACTGTATCAATAAGGCTATTTTCAGCACTGACCCAGCATATGCCCTGTCCATTCTCACAAGGAATGAAGCTACTCCATGGGAGGCTATTGCTTTTGCAATATATTTGACATTGCAAAGTAATATGACATGTACATAAACATAGATACCAAGGGAGAGAAAAAAAGAGGGAGTAACTAATCTACATTAATGCGTACCAACGTTACTAATATTGTTAAGTACCTAACAAATGCCCATGACATTGCAACTAAATGTGGACCAATTAAGTGCACAGCAGCCATTAGGACTATCCAAATAGGTGCTTACTCATGTACCAAACATGTAAATACCACGTTTCAATAACAAAGTACACAGCAGCCATTAAGACTATCCAAATAGATGCGACATATCTTTGAGAAATGGATGTGTAAAGCAAACACAACTTTCTTACCAGAAAGGGCACCATCCACACTCGTTTTTGCCAGCTGACTCTGCTCTTCCAACTGCTGCAGAAGCTTTAGTGATAAGGAGTGACCAGTTCCTTCATAACCACAAGAACAACTGTTGCAGAATCTAATTAAACTGAAATGAAAACAAGTTAATTTCGATGGTTTAATGAAATATAAATGGTCTGATATACAAAATCAGTACATCACTATCAAGTTGATCCTACTGCTAAGTTACACCATAGGTGGGACCATCCATGCTCTCAAATGTAGGGGATCCATTCCACTCCTTTGTTGCAAATTTTTTCTTTTCTTTTCCATTTTTGACATGAACAACTTTTAAAGGTATAAGGTTAGGTTATAGACTACTCTTAAATTCTCTCATAATTCATCTGTTAGACAAGTGTAAGTGAAGAAGAGTGAATTGAATTGAATTGAATTGAAATGAAACCCATCAAATAACACTGTTTTTGCATTCATTCATTCATTCAATATAACATTATTCATTCTTATGTAAATCATAGTATCATATCATACCCTCTATATACAACCTTCAACTTTACCACCATTATTAATCATAATAACAAGACTAGCTACTATGTTCCTTTTGCACAAGTAGTTCCTCTGAGTCCCACACTTTCTACACCCTCTTTTGTCCCCAGCCCTTTTATAAACCTTTTTTTTGTCAACTTCAGTCCTTCTCTCCCAGATATTTCTATGATCTTCACCCTTTATTACTCTTCACCACCCCATGTGCTCCTCTTCTTAGCTTCCACTCTCTCTCACAACTACTTCTCTATAAGTTCTATAATCAATTTAATTCACACATTCACGCAAAAACACTCCCTTTGTTCTCTTCCTCTTGTTTTGATCACTCATGGAACCTCAACAACAAGACCCTGCTCCACAAAACCAACCACTACAAGCACAACAAAATCAGCAACAACAAGTAGCACAAGAAGATAGTAGCACTGCAGGGAGTAGTAGCAAGAGTAGCTTCTTGTGCAGGCAGAGTAGTACAAGGTGGACACCCACAACTGATCAGATTAGAATCTTGAAGGACCTTTACTACAACAATGGGGTAAGATCCCCAAGTGTAGAGCAGATTCAGAGAATCTCGGCGCGGTTACGACAGTATGGGAAGATTGAAAGCAAGAATGTTTTCTATTGGTTTCAGAACCATAAAGCCAGAGAAAGGCAGAAGATCTATAAATGATTCTTTTCTACTATTTTCAGTTAAGTGATTCATCTCAGGATCTAGTCAATGTCTCATCTCATTTTGTCTTTAAGAACTGTGCATATTACAGATTCATCTATTGCTATCATATAAACCCTATCACAAAAACTTAATCTCCACCAATGTAGCACAGTGGAAAGAATGGGATGAATTACTGCATATCTGGACGAGCATGAAGTGAAACACAAGCCATGCAGCGATAACAACACAACAGCAACAATAATAAAAGTGTTCAAAACTTGACCTCCTATATAATTGAGTTGCAAAAAAAATAATGTCAAATCTCTGCTGATGATATATAAAAAAAAACAGGTAGCATTTCGGACATGGAAAGCATGGACTTGCTGCACAGCATCAGATGGTATTTAGTCCCTTCGTGTGCATTAATATTATCTGCATTACTGAATGCCCTGTGCACTGACCCAATCTAAATACATCCACCCGCCATAATAATTAAGTAAAGCTCGCACACAAATGACAGACCCCTTCCGTTGCCAATGCTGACTTTTGAAATTTCTCTTCTAATAAGATGATTAATGAGCTATGTTAGTGTTCAAAGCCAAAAGTTCACCTGAAAGAATAGGTCAACACGAGAGAATTATCAGACTCAATTACAGGAAATCCAGAATTACGACAACTGAAGAATGATGGGAAATCCAAGCCCTATTTCTATCTATTGATGAGACAACTATCTATTCTGGATCCATCAGAAATAAATCGAAATGTATCTGATGGAGTCTACATCGTACATAGAGCGCCCAACTTAGGTTTCATTTCGTTCCGTCAGGGCCAACTCAGTTCTCTTATCCATCAGTCCAATGCAATGAGCTCATCTCATGGAGAGAAAAGAAAAAAAAATGTAGTTGTGTTGTTGTTGTTCGCCGCCTCGATGAATTCCCTATCCAAAGTGAAACGGATACTAGTTTAAATCATGAGTGGGGTAACCCATCTCCTCTCTAGCCGTCTCTACATTTGCCTATGTTGTATGGTTAGGGATGAACTGCAACATGCGCTCGCTACTTTACTTAATCACCTCAATTAACAATTTATCTATCAGGAGTATGAACTACAAAGTCATGGAAATGAACACTACCCCATTTTTATTGCGAGACAAATTTGTTCGATTTAAGTAAAATAACCATAACTTGCTCATTTCAAAACATTTTCAAGAGATTCAATTGTGTTTATTAGATAATTTATAGTACTGCAATTTTGGTGTTTTGATGAGCTTGAGAATCAATCTCAATTGAGGGTTTAAATTGGTCAAAAGTTATCATGTTTTTATGTTACTGTTTTTTCAAAAACAGTTTTTTAGATGATGTGGGTTAGTAGGAAAAAAAAATACATGGTGGTGTGAAGTAGTCGTTGCCTATAGGAAATGTATCGATGGTGCAGCAAGAACACAACCGCCTCAGTTTGTAAAAAGAATGCCGAAAACACTAATTTTTACTGTAAATGTTGATCTTGTTGATAGCCAATTGTAAATGATGGTGTTTGATCCGAGATCCCAATATGTTTAGTTTGTATATATAGAAATTTTGGGATACTAGTTACATAATGCAATTAGCTTGTGAATTAGTTTTTTCTTTATACTAGAAGTCAAAGCCTTTTGTGAGTATTTGCAATTACATTTTCATTGCTTATAATATTTGCATACATAGTATATAAAACTAAAACAATAACATTTCCATTTGCATATTCGCTTAGCAAAATATTTTATTTTTTTCCTTCAAATTCAAAAAATAAAAATTTTGCCTTTTAATTCCTGCTCAAAACTTCAGCTGCTAGAATGAATAAAAACAGGGGAGAGAGTCTTTCGGTCTAAGACCTCTCGAGAATTTGAAAATAACCCTTGTAAATACCCTGAAACATAATTGAGTATTAAATGGGCATAAACATTAATTGATTTATTAGATACTTGATCAATAAAAGCTATTAGAGTGCGGAACAAAGTGCGTCGACCCAGCCTTAGAAAACAGTCAAAGTGAGGATGAAGGCATTAAAATCTACACCCTTTAAAGAAGGCTTCCCCGCATCAGCAACTCACTTTGCCTTGCGAATGCTCTAGTGGATAGGGATGGCAATGGGGCGGATTGGGGCGGATTTAAGCAAATCCATCCCCGCCCCGCTGAAAATTGCGGGGATTAAAATCCGCCCCGCATATCCGTTTGGTATTATTTTTCAAAACCGTCCCCGCCCCAGACGGATTTGCGGATATCCGCCCCGCCTCGATATCCGCATGAAAATTTCTTTCTACAATATGAGTATTACGATCATTTATGCATTAAAAAAAACATACAACAAATATTAAAAAAAACATACAACAAATTTTTAAAAAAAAAAGATACAACAAATTTTAAAAAAAAAAAACATACAACAAATTTAAAAAAAAATCAGATATCTGATTCTGAATCTCTAATATAAACAAATTACAACAAATTTAACAAAAAATCAGATATCTGATTCTGAATCTCTAATATAAACAAATTACAACAAATTACAAAAAAAAAAAAAAACTTAAAATTTACAAATTCGATCTAAAATTACAACAAATTACCAAAAAAAATCAGATCTGATGAGATCGAGAGATCGAGATCAGATCTGAGGTTGAGATCTCATCAGATCTGATGATATCTGAAATCAGATCTCTGATCTGATCTGATGATGTGATGATCTGATCTCGGAGAAGGAGAAGGAGATCAGAAGGAGAAGGAGAAGGAGATCTGAAGAAGGAGAAGGGGCGATCTCTGTGAGAGGGAGATCTCTCTGTGATGGAGGCAGATTTCGCGGTCGACGCTGTGTGAGGGACCTCTCGAGGTCGACGCAGTAGTGTGAGGGAGGCAGGCAGATAGCGATGGAGGCAGATCTCGTGAGTCGCGGTCGCGCTGCGTGAGGGAGGGCGACGTGGTGTGAGGGAGGGCGAGTGCGACGCTGCTCTGAGACTGAGAGTGAGACGAGAGCTTGTGTTCTCTGTCTCTGTGTCTGTGAGAGGGAGAGGAGTTGGTGAGGGTGAGGTGAGGGAGGGGAGGAGCGTTTGGTGAGGGTGAGTGAGGGGAGCGAATGAAATGAAAATGATGAGGGTGAGGGCGAGGGGAGCGTTTGGTGAGGGTGTGAGGTGTGATTTGCGAGTGATTTGTGAAAAACAGTAAAAGGTTAATCCTTTATATAGGCGAAGGGCTTTTTTGTAAATTTGTTAGTTAAACGGATATCCGCGGGGCGGATATGGCCAAATCCGTATCCGCCCCGAATAGTGAACGGATATTTTTTGGATACCCGAAACCACCCGAAAATCCATTCAGCCATATCCAAAACCGCCCCAAACGGATTGGGTGGGGCGGATATCCGTGAAAATCCGCCCCACTACCATCCCTACTAGTGGATGACCTTATTTTTCTTCATTGTCATGCATTGTGATTTCCACCTGTTTTGCCCTTTCAGTAATTTGCACCCTCTTGCAAGTTTGATTTCAATTTGTTAGCAACACTAGCTAGAATTACCCAAAACAAATTATGAATAGGCTGCAGCAAACCGGATGTTGTGGTTTATCATCATCCACTCCATTTCCCAGTTCTAGGCTCAACATGAACTGTATTAGGGATGGCAACGGGGCGGATTTGAGCAAATCCATCCCCGCCCCGCAAGGGATTTCGGGTCCCCAAATAAGCGAATATCCGTTTGCCATTTTTTTTAAAAACCATCCCCGACCCGGACAAATAAGCGGATATCCGCCCCGCCCATTTAACCCGAAAAAAAACAGATCTCAGTTCAAAAAAAAAAAAAAAACCTAATTTTATCCATCTAATTATATATTTCATTCATTAGATCAAAAGAATTACAACAAAAATTATAACAACAAAAAATTACAAAGGATCCATACAAATATTACAAAAAAAACGATCTGAGATCAAATATCTAATTACAAAATACAATACAAAAATTTGCAAAAAAAAAAACTAAATTTCGATCTAAAGATGATCTGATATCAGAGATGAGATCTTGATCTGAGATCTTGATCTTGATATGAGATCTGAGATCTTGATCTTGATCTGAGATCTTGATCAGATCTGAGATCACCGTCTACCTTCGCGGCCTTCACGGCTTCACTGTGAGAGAGAAGGGTCGTGAGAGAGAAGGGTCGCCTTCGTCTTCGCTCGCGGCCTTCGCTGTGAGAGAGAAGGGAGGGTCGGCCTCCGCCACCCTTCGTGGCTGGCCTTCGCTGTTTTGAGAGAGAAGAAGGGACACAAGGGGGACGAAGAAGGGGGGACGAAGGCAGAAGGCCTTCGCTCTGCTTTGAGAGAGACTGGAGACGAGAGCAGGGTGAGGGGAGGGGTTTCTTCGAGTGAAGAAGGGTTTCTTCTTCGAGTGGAGATGGAGAGGTTTTCTTCGAGTGGGTTAGGGTTTCTTCGAGTGGAGAGGGAGGGATTTCTTCGTAGGGTTTCTTCGAGTGGAGAGGAAGGGATTTCTTCGAGAGGGGAGAGTGAGGGATTTCTGAGGGTTTCTTCGAGTGGGGAGAGTGAGGGAGCGAGGGATTTCTTTGAGTGCTTGGGTCTGAGAGAGTGAGTCAGTGAGATTCAAGAGTGGGTAGGTTGGTTTTTGTTTTGTATTTTTTTTTCTTCTATTTAAAGGGTCAGGGGTATTTAAGTAAATTTCATACTTAAACGGATATCCGTGGGGCGGATATGGCCAAATCCGTATCCGCCCCGCATATTCGACGGATATTATTTGAATATCCGTATCCGCCCCGAAACCCATTTAGCTATATCCAAATCCGCTCCATACAGATTGGGTGGGGCGGATATCCGTGAAAATCCGCCCCACTGCCATCCCTAAACTGTATTCACAACCCAATATCCTTCATATGAATGCTACTTTATTTTCACTTTTTGAGCAATGGTGAATACTAAATGGATGTGTACCAACATCATCACCACCGTAACCAATAAATAACTTTAAAAATATATTGGTATACACCACCGTTGTTTATTATTATTATTACTATTTAAATTTCTGGTTCAAATGACGCAACAAAGTCTACAATTATCATGCTCTGCCTCTAAGAAGTAACCCATTGACAACCTTCTCAACTTGCTTGTAACCATTTGAACTCACAAGACCATTAAGGGCCATATCACATTTGAAGAGACACAGAAGCGATGTGGATGCGGCCATCGTATGGCAGTCCCCTGCCAACCCACCCGACCGCCACGACTAAATCTTCCGCAACGGTAACTAAACTCTTCTTCACTCTTCAACTCCATTATCTCTCTCAATTCATTTTCTTCTTCACACATTTTGAAATTTGGCGGGAACTCTGCTGCTGCAGGTAGGCGCCATGTGAGACCTTACTACTTCGAGTTCATCTCTCATGTAAGTTCAATTCACATCCACCGTTCTCTATTCTGTCTCTCTCATTCGATTTTTTTTTAAATCCCCTTTTTATGCACAACCCTAACTTAGTTTTGGAATTTTTTAATTCGTTTGTTTTTCTTTGGTAGGTTAAGAATCGATGGGCCGGGAAGACTATTGTCGATTTGTTTGCCGAAGAATTCAAAGGAAGGCCATATGAGTATTATGTATGTATATGAATTGAAAATTTTTCGATTTCATTCTGTATATTATTGCACATTTGAGGAATTTTTGTGTGGTTTTGGACTAATTGATTCCGTTGGATTTGATTAGGTTAGTGCTGTGAGAAGCTGACGTATACAAGTTGATGAAGTTTCGGTTTCGTATATAGTTAAATCATCACAAAAGATAAGCCACTTCTTGCACAGGTTTGTTTCTAACAATATTTTAAGACTGACATTGCAATTGTATATACTATTGAGGGTATATTTCTGTTTTACTAGTTAAAAAAATAATGGCTGGCTTGTTGGAAAACGATAGATGAAAAACTTAATCGAAATACACAAATGATGGTCAAGAACAGAAGCAAAATATAAGTGAAAACAAAGAAATAATGTACTGGGCATTGTATTTTATTACCCTTTACAATACGAATTAGGATGCGGGGGCACTATAAGATGGTCTGTTTACTGCCTAACAATGCCCTTTGGAGATGGACTATCATAATCCATTCTTGGGTGGATTAGAGGGATTAATGCAAAAGAAAAGAAAATTTTACATAATCTGAATTTGTGATGCTAAAGGGATTAATGCTGGAGAAAGACAAGTTTAGTCATCAACTTTCATAGAATATTATAACTTATAATTCTGCTGCTATTCGTCAGAAACCTGGCATGTATACATGGTTAAATTGTTGATTTGATCATTTCTTATATGGGTTTGGATACGAGCTCAGCAATGGGGATTTCCTAAAATGTAGTCTATATTTATTCATTTTTGTTTTTGGGATAGAGGTCAGGTTGGACCGTCTTGCATTCGGGATGTGGTTTCCCTACATAGCCTCTTATATCTAGTTTAGGTGCATTTTTCTTTCTTTTTGGACCTTTACATTACTGTGGTTAAATATGCAATGGTAAAAAATGTTGCAAGGTTTCTTGAACCGTAAGTTCTTATTTATGAATCTCTTAACCCAATGGTGTAGGCATGAACCACCAGTTATGGCATGGGATCTATGCAGTTAAAACGGATAACAGATTCAAAACGGTCCAAGAGCGTTATAGGTTATAACGGGATATACCGGGATATAACGGTATATAACGAAATAGTTTTTAAAATATATATATTAATACCCCTACAAAATATAATGTTATTATAGTAAAAAAAAAAGTAAATTATGTTCATAACATTAAATTCAAAAACACAAAACCTTAATAAAAAACATTTTCCCTTAGTATGAGAGTGAGATCGCAAAAGAGACTGTGATCGACTCTTCGTCTCTTCCCTTCTTATCTCATTCTTTGTCAAACGGAGAGGTCTAGTTCTCTGGCGATTGACGACGGCAAGCTATGGTCCTTTTCTATGAGTCTAGGGTTCTGGTTCGATCGAGAATGAAATGTGTGTTTTTTTAAATGTATTAGAACAAAACGTTAAAACAACGTTATTGAAAAGAAACGTTATCTCAATAACGCCGTTATATCGGAGTTGTGATACCATAACGTGATAGTGTCATAACGTAACGGCTCACCCACGTTAACAATTATATCAGAGTGATATCGGCGTTATAATGTTGTTTTAACTACATAGCATGGGATGTATCAGTCCTGCAGAAAGAACCTAATGTCGTAACTGTTTGTAAGCCGGCATCAGTTCCTGTAAGTAGACAACATCGGTAATTTTTTATATTTTAAAAAATATTTCAAGTTATTTTTTATTGCTTGGCCTTCCCACGATTTCTCAATAATAGACTTATTATCTTATCATATTATTGATTTAAATGGGTTGTAAACAACATAAACATTAACTGATTTATTAGATACTTGATCAATAAAAGCTATTAGAGAGCAGAACAACATTATTGGAACATTTACTTTATGTTGTCGGGGGTTTCACCAAGGCTGTAAAGGGTCAATTTTCAAAAGTGCCTCGACCCAGCCTTAGAAAACAGTCAAAGTGAGGGTGACTGCATTAAAATCTCCACTGTTTAAAAAGGGCTTCGCGGCATCAACAACTCACTTTGCCTTGCCAATGTTCTAGTGGCTGACCTTGTTGCCCTCCTCTGATAGCTTTTTTTTCTTCATTGTCATGCACTGTGTAGTTAAAACAACATTATAACGCCGATATAACTCTTAACGTGGGTGAGCCGTTACGTTATGACACTATCACGTTATGGTATCACAACTCCGATATAACAGCGTTATGTGGCCGTCATTGAGATAACATTTTTTTTTTCAATAACACCGTTTTAATGTTTTGTTCTAATACATTAAAAAAATCACTCATTTCATTCTCGATCGAACCAGAACTCTAGACTCATAGGAAATAAGGACTAGAGCTCGCTGTCGCCAATCGTCAGAGAACTAGACCTCGCCGTTTAACAAAAAATGAGATAAGACGAAGGGAAGAAGACGAAGAGTCGATCGCACTTTCTCTTGCGATCTCGCTCTCATACCAAGGGAATATCTTTTTTATTAAGGTTTTTTGTTTTTGAATTTAATGTTATGAACATGATTTACTTTTTTCACTATAATACATTAATATTTTGTGGGGGTATTAAAATATATATTTAAAAAACTATTCTGTTATATATCGTTATATCTCGATATATCCCGTTATAACCTATAACGCTCTTGGACCGTTATGGATCCGTTATCCGTTTTAACTGCATAGGTCATGCATTGTGATTGCCACCAGTTTTGCCCTTTCAGTAACTTGCACTCTCTTGCAAGTTCGATTTCAACCTGTTAGCAACACTAGCTAGAATTACCCAAAACATATTATGAATAGCTTGCAGCAACCGGATGTTGTGGTTTATCATCCACTCCATTTCCTTGTTCTAGGCTCAACATGAACTGTATCCTACTGATTCAAAACGTTGAAAAAATCAAATCATGAAACGAGAGAAGATATAGTATTAGATTGAGTATTTAAGAAATATTAGCCATAAGAACCCAAAGCTTCCAATAATATTCTTTTCCTATTTTGTCTCCCACCATTGAAGATCCCTTTGTTTCTCTTAGACAATTCTTATATATAAAATAAGGGATCATATGCTTTCTCATTATCTGCGAGTCTTGGACATAAACGTTTGATCATTTGTATTGTCGAAAACTGATATGATATGACCAAGGAAGACAATTCAAAAAACTCATCATGTGTGTTAGATCATTTCCAATGCGGCTCAAAACACATGGTCAACGTGTCGGGGGAGTTTGAGTGAGAGTTGGACACAATTTTGTAAATTTTTTTTGACTATTTTTTAAATAGGTTCAAATAACCAAAGGGGGAGTGTTTACAACCATTAAGAAATCAATACTTTTGGAGTTAAATGCAGGATGAAATATATGTATTGTCTATCTTGACCTGTGATGTGTAGGATACATGACCCACATTTGAGTTATTTATGAGCTTCGTGGCTGTTTATATAGTATGCATCATGATGTATTTTGATGTTTAGTGTTTTTATTTAATATAAGTTATACAAACCGAAAAATATATTATTAGATTTGACGATCGCTGCCCTAGTTATTTGGAAACATACCATGTTTCTGTGTTTGTGTCATGTCCAAAATGACACTCATGTCCGTGTCTATGCATTTGAATATAACACATTGCATAACAGTGAACATGCACCTTATTTGTAATTCTTAAACTTGATTTTCCATCTAATATTTTGAATCCTTTGAAATGTTTGGTTATGGCTCTCAATGCTATACCTCGACATGTTTTACCACTTGGTTTCTTGAAGTCGTACCTTCAAGACTTCGCAACGGTAGAGAGCAAGCTGGGAGTGCCTTCAGTATTCACAACCCAATATCCTTCATATGAATGCTACTTTATTTTCACTTTTTGGGCAATGGTGATTGGTGAATACTAAATGGATGTGAATAAATAACTTTAAAAATATATTGGTATACACCACTGTTTATTATTATTATTATTATTATTTAAATTTCTGGTTCAAATGATGCAACAGAGTCTACAATTATCATGGTCTGCCTCTAAGGAGTAACCCACTGACAACCTTCTCAACTTGCTTGTAACCATTTAAACTCATAAGGCCATTATGGGCCATATCACATTTGTTTGCCGAAGAATTCAAAGAAAGGCCATATGAGTATTATGTATGTATATGAATTGACAATTTTTCGATTTCATTCTGTATATTATTGCACATTTGAGGAATTTTTGTGTGGTTTTGGACTAATTGATTCTGTTGGATTTGATTAGGTTAGTGCTGTGAGAAGCGGACGGATACAAGTTGATGGACAAGAAGTTTCGGTTTCGTATATAGTTAAATCATCACAAAAGATAAGCCACTTCTTGCACAGGTTTGTTTCTAACAATATTTTAAGACTGACATTGCAATTGTATATACTATTGAGGGTATATTTCTGTTTTACTAGTTGAAAAAAATAATGGCTGGCTTGTTGGAAAACGATAGATGAAAAACTTAATCGAAATACACAAATGATGGTCAAGAACAGAAGCAAAATATAAGTGAAAACAAAGAAATAATGTACTGGGCATTGCATTTTATTACCCTTTACAATACGAATTAGGATGCGGGGGCACTATAAGATGGTCTGTTTACTGCCTAACAATGCCCTTTGGAGATGGACTATCATAATCCATTCTTGGGTGGATTAGAGGGATTAATGCAAAAGAAAAGAAAATTTTACATAATCTGAATTTGTGATGCTAAAGGGATTAATGCTGGAGAAAGACAAGTCTAGTCATCAACTTTCATAGAATATTATAACTTATAATTCTGCTGCTATTCGTCAGAAACCTGGCATGTATACATGGTTAAATTGTTGATTTGATCATTTCTTATATGGGTTTGGATACGAGCTCAGCAATGGGGATTTCCTAAAATGTAGTCTATATTTATTCATTTTTGTTTTTGGGATAGAGGTCAGGTTGGGCCGTCTTTTTTATATTTTTAAAAATATTTCAAGTTGTTTTTTATTGCTTGGCCTTCCCACAATTTCTCAATAATAGGCTTATTATCTTATCATATTATTGATTTAAATGGGTTGTAAACAATATAAACATTAACTGATTTATTAGATACTTGATCAATAAAAGCTATTAGAGAGCAGAACAACATTATTGGAATATTTACTTTATGTTGTCGGGGGTTTCACCAAGGCTGTAAAGGGTCGATTTTCAAAAGTGCCTCGACCCAGCCTTAGAAAACAGTCAAAGTGAGGGTGACTGCATTAAAATCTCCACCGTTTAAAAAGGGCTTCGCTGCATCAACAACTCACTTTGCCTTGCCGATGCTCTAGTGGCTGACCTTGTTGCCCCTCCTCTGACAGTTTTTTTCTTTCTTCATTGTCATGCATTGTGATTGCCACCTGTTTTTCCCTTTCAGTAACTTGCTCTCTCTTGCAAGTTCGATTTCAACCCGTTAGCAACACTAGCTAGAATTACCCAAAACATATTATGAATAGGTTGCAGCAAACCGGATATTGTGGTTTATCATCCACTCCATTTCCCAGTTGTAGGCTCAACATGAACTGTATCCTACTGATTCAAAACGTTGAAAAGATCAAATCATGAGGCGAGAGAAGATATAGTATTAGATTGAATATTTAAGAAATATTAGCCATAAGAACCCAGAGCTTCCAATAATATTCTTTTCCTATTTTGTCTCTCACCATTGAAGATCCCTTTGTTTCTCTTAGACAATTGTTATATATAAAATAAGGGATCATATGCTTTCTCATTATCTGCGAGTCTTGGACATAAACGTTTGATCATTTGTATCGTTGAAAACTGTTATGAACTTATGATATGACCTTCAAAACACTCATCATGTGTTAGATCATTTCCAATGCGGCTCAAAAGACATGGTCAACGTGTCAGGGGAGTTTGAGTGAGAGTTGGACACAATTTTGTAATTGTTTTTAACTATTTTTTAAATAGGTGCAAATAACCAAAGGGGGAGTGTTTTTAACTATTTTTTAAATAGGTGCAAATAACCAAAGGGGGAGTGTTCACAACCATTAAGAAATCAATACTTTCGGAGTTAAATGCAGGATGAAATATATGTATTGTCTATCTTGACCTGTGATGTGTAGGATACATGACCCACATTTGAGTTATTTATGAGCTTCGTGGCTGTTTATATAGTATGCATCATGATGTATTTTGATGTTTAGTGTTTTTATTTAATATAAGTTATACAAACCGAAAAATATATTATAAGATCTTACGATCGCTGCCCTAGTTATTTGGAAACATGCCATGTTTCTGTGTTTGTGTCATGTCCGTGTCTATGCATTGAATATAACACAATGCATAACAGTGAACATGCACCTGTATTTGTAATTCTTAAACTTGATTTTCCATCTGATATTTTGGATCCTTTGAAATGTTTGGTTATGGCTCTCAATGCTATGCCTCGACATGTTTTACCACTTGGTTTCTTGAAGTCGTACCTTCAAGACTTCGCAACGGTAGAGAGCAAGTTGGGAGTGCCTTCAGTATTCACAACCCGGGCCAATATCCTTGATACGAATGCTACTTTATTTTCACTTTTTGTGCAATGGTGATTGGTGAATACTAAATGGATGTGAATAAATAACTTTAAAAATATATTGGTATACACCACTGTTTATTATTATTATTATTATTATTATTATTATTATTATTATTATTATTATTATTATTATTATTATTATCATTATTATTATCATTATTATTATTTAAATTTCTGGTTCAAATGATGCAACAAAGTCTACAATTATCATGGTCTGCCTCTAAGGAGTAACCCACCGACAACCTTCTCAACTTGCTTGTAACCATTTTAACTCATAAGGCCATTATGGGCCATATCACATTTGAAACCACAAATTGGGGTTCCATTTGTAGTAGATTAGAAAAATCTGTGAGGGAGATGTATAGCACATCCCATCTAGCTTTTGATGCTTTTAACTTTGAATAATGCTCCTGTTATAGATGATTAATCAATTAGTGAGAGAAACTTACAAAATGAAACAACCTTTAAAAATGAAACATCAAATAGAACTTGTGAATCATCATAACAAACAGAACCTAATGAAACAAACATACCATGAGATACGTATATCTCCCTTGATCAAAACCATAATACATACACCTCCTTATCAAAACTATACTCAAACATAGCTTTGAATAATTCACCTACTTTGAATTAGCATTGATAACCAAGAAAAAAGAGATTAAATCAACCAAACGAATAACAGTTGATGGAAGTCACCTTAATATCCATGTAACCAACATTTGAAAAATCAATTAAAAGAAGGGAAGTAGTTTACTTAGAACACCTTTTATGCATTTAATAACTCAGATTATGGATGAGTGATTTGAGAGGAAGATAGAGGTAGATGGGCTCATCCGATTTCACTAAAATGGATATATTTTAGAACATAATCAAGCCCAAAAACCAACAGGCTTGATTAAGGCACAGTCCCAAAAAGATAAAAAGAACATTTGAATTAATAAATCAGATGGTGAAGCTGAAGCCGCTTTTCACATATTTGATCAAAATGTTATGGGGGTGCAAAGAGGAAATGGAGGGAACCCTTTAAGGTGGGTCAATGGATTATGGTTTGAGAGACATTGAGAGAGAAACTCAGGAAAGAGAAGTGAAGGAGGATTGAAGATGGAGAGTTGGCGTATGGTTTGGTTGATTTGGAGATTGGATTTTGATAGAAGAAGAATTGGAGTTGTGGGAGGTGAGAACTACGAACGGCGATATATTTGGAGAGTACCTAATGCTTCATTAAGGCTTTGAATGTAAGAAGAAGAAACAACAGACAAATTAGGGTTTGCAGAGAGTAAAACAGAGATGTATAGAGCAAAGAGTGTTAGCAGTTGCTAAAGAAAGGGGGAGAGGTGTTGGCAAGGTACAAAGTCGTTGAGAGGTTTCTTGATATTAGAGCATAAATCTAAATCTTTAGATTGGTTGCTTTAAACGAGACAATCTGAACCACTCTTTGTTGCTCGTAAAACACCCTTGTGAAATGTTATACAGATTTGCAAGATAACGGAACATTTATTGATCACAATGAAAGGGTTTATCACCCCAGGTAAGAGGAACCCTTTCAACACTCGTTGCACCATTTTTAATTCTGCTAAAAATATTCTTCTGAAAGAATTTGGAAAAGCAAACAAAAACCCGCAGGTGTGTGGTATTTCTATTCTTCTTTTTCAACATCAAGTCAAAGGGGAAAATGATCTGGCATATGATTGGTATAAATAAAACAAATAAGAATAATTGTAAATTGGAGCTCTACAATAGGAATGGGTCTGTGTGGATGACAATTGAAAATCATATGCAGAGGTAGCGTGCTAATGATGAAGAGGAGTGATATAGAATTATAGATCATAAACAAGGAGATAAGTGATCACCAAGTTTTGTCGATTAGAGGGAGTAGATTGAATCGTTGCTTGAATCTATGTGGTGGGTCTGGTGACAGATGCAAAAATTTAGAAGAGGAGAACAATGACTCCTGGAACGACTACTACTAGTTCCATGATGTCAATAAATCTACTTATCTGATGGATTTTGGCATTAGTGATTTCAGTAATTTGATAGTACTTGGTATGAGACATTTATTCTGCAATTATTTGTTTATTTATTATGGCTTTATTCTTGGCCAGCTTCCATTATACTATTTTTATAATCTATTTATCATATGAAATACGATAACCAATACATTTTGTTGCCTAAATTTTATCTAGGGCCTTACCTCGTTAAAAGCATCCCCATTGACCAAGCTTCTGACTATATTGTTTCTATTGCTATATAGGTTCATCCATGTGGTCAATATCGTAAGAACACTGTTGTTGGCATTCTTCAGGCTGAGTATGACTTAGCGCCTTTGTTTCGTATCCTAACAACCCTCCTCTGAATTCAATATTCAAAATCTGTGTAATTCTGACTAGAGCCTAGTTTTATCCATTAACTGGTGCCCTCTGCTCCTCTGTTAATATCTGGCCACTGTTTCTGCATTTCCCTTTAACACTTTTCTAGCGGTGCATCGACTAGATCGTTTGGTTTCTGGGCTGCTAATATTAGCCAGAAATGCAACTAAAGCAGACTTATTTAGGCAGCAGGTAACTGGTAACCATGGTACTGCTGTATAATTATGTTTATATTTCTATGTAGCATACATTTCTTACATCAAATATTGTTAGTGTTAGTGTGGTTTAAAAGTCTGTTCTGTTTCAGAAACCAGAAATTTCACACCAGAATCTGTTGGTATTAGACACTTGGAAAAGGGAACATCTTGCAGTTCTTTTAAAGCAAGATAGACAATTTGCCTTTTTTGTTGGAATATTCTAGGGTTTTTTAATGTATTGAAATTTAAATAAAAAGGCTGTTGTTTTTCTATTAATCTTAACCACGACGCTGAACAAGATTTCAAACCCTAACTGGCAAATACTGATATGGTAAAATGAGCTTACTTATACTTGGCTGTACTTTTATTGAGTATTGCATTTACTATTATTATTCTTACCTAAAACAAATGCATGTGTTGACATTCTTTAATTTGAGATAGAAGACATCTTGGTGGATAGTTAGTGACAGTTTCCTATTGCTCTTATCTTACATTACCTCTCGAATAAGGAGATTAATCCTGTTATAAACACAAATATTAAAGAACCTTTTTATTTATCATTAGCGTCTGTTTCAGAAACATAAGATGGCGCCATATTCTAATTTACTGGAGTGTGGGCTTTGGATGCAATTAATTCAAACAATTGGATCATGATTTATCTATTCAGTCTTTTATATTCATCACGAAACTCAAGGTGATAATGATTTTTGTATAATGCCATAAATATCTTTATGAAACACATCAACATAAAAGGATCTACCAGGCCTGGCTTGTTGAAGCTGTAGTTCATGATCTTGTTAAAATTTCAAATCTGTTTCAGATAATTTACCAATTCTTTCTTAGTCCTTGTATTTAATATGGATTTTATTGTTGCTTGTATACTGTCTGAAAAGTATATTCCATTAAACAGATTGAGGGTGGGATGGTTCAGAAGCAGTATATTGCTAAGGTTTTTGGAGTGTTCCCAGAAGAGGAGGTACACTTCGGCTGTTTATTATATGCTTCATCATTTCATGTAATCATATCAAAATTTGATAATTTGTTTTCTGTTTTATGTCGCAAATCGATTTTGCAGCAAGTTGTTAATGCAAATGTCAACTATAATGCTCGGGAAGGGAGGAGCACTGTGGAGGTAATCTTTTCCTTTGACCTGTAGGCATTAATAGATATCAAAGAGAACTAGGTAAAAAAAACTCAAATATGAAACTATATGATTGTTGACACGATTCCTTTGATCTGTCAACGTAAGTTGTGTGGCATGGAGCTTTTATGAGCTAAAAACATGGTAGGTACGTGTTTTTGTTCTTGTTTTCTCTGGAAGAAAAATGTTGAAGTGTTCTGAGCAAGCAATTGAAAAAGAAGATGAGTGTGCCAAAAGCAAGAAGCCCTATGTATAATGTTAAGCAGATCTAGGGAAGATTGTGATATGATGGCTATCCAAAACTTTAATGGATGATGTAACATTTTGTGTAATCTCATTGGATAATGGTTGAGATGAATTGCCATCCAGTTACTATTATCTCAATATTGAACATAACTCTAATATCACATTTGAAGAGACACAGAAGCGATGTGGATGCGGCCATCGTATGGCAGTCCCCTGCCAACCCACCCGACCGCCACGACTAAATCTTCCGCAACGGTAACTAAACTCTTCTTCACTCTTCAACTCCATTATCTCTCTCAATTCATTTTCTTCTTCACACATTTTGAAATTTGGCGGGAACTCTGCTGCTGCAGGTAGGCGCCATGTGAGACCTTATTACTTCGAGTTCATCTCTCATGTAAGTTCAATTCACATCCACCGTTCTCTCTTCTGTCTCTCTCACATTGCTTCATTGTTCTGGAGTTATTTAATTCGTTTGGTTTTCTTTGGTAGGTTAAGAATCGATGAGCCGGGAAGACTATTGTCAATTTGTTTGCCGAAGAATTCAGAGGAAGACCATATGAGTATTATGTATGCATATGAATTGAAATTTTTTATATTTCATTCTGTATATTATTGCACATTTGGGGATTTTGTGTGGTTTTGGATTAATTGATTCTGTTGAAATTGATTAGGTTAGTACAAGAAGTTTCGGTTTCGTAATAGTTAAATCATCACAAAAGATAAGCCACTTCTTGCACAGGTTTGTTTCTAACAATATTTCAATACTGACATTGCAGTGGTAAACTATTGAGGGTATATTTCTGTTTACTAGTTGAAAAAAAAATGGCTGGCTTGTTGGAAAAACTTAATCGAAATGCATAAATGATGGTCAAGAATAGAAGCAAAATGTAAATGAAAACAAAGAAATAATGTACTGGGTATTGTATTTTATTACCCGTTACAAATCGAATTAGGATGTGGGGGTACTATGAGATGGTCTGTTTTACTACGTAACAACGCCCTTTGGAGATGGACTATCATAATCCATCCTTGGGTGGATTAGAGGAATTAATGCAAAAGAAAAGAAAAATTTACATAATCTGAATTTGTGACGCAAGAGGGGTTAATGCTGGAGAAAGACAAGTCTAGTCGTCAACATTCATAGAATTATAACTTATAATTCTGCCGCCTTTCGTCAGAAACCTGGTGTGTATACATGGTTAAATTGTTGATTTGATAAAGTCTGATATGGGTTTGGAAACGAGCTCAGCAATGGGGATTTCCTACAGTGTAGTCTATGTTTATTCATGTTTGTTTTCGGGATAGAGGTCAGGTTGGGCCGTCTTGCATCCGGGATGTGGTTTCCCTACTAATTCCATTTTGAATAGCCTCTTATATCTAGTTTTAGGTGCATTTTTCTTTCTGTTTGGACCTTTACAGTTCTTTGGTTAAATTTGCAATGTTAAATAATGTTGCAGGGTTCCTTGAACTGGAAGTTCTTATTTATGAATCTCTTAACCCAATGGTGTAGGCATGAACCACCAGTTATGGCATGGGATGTATCAGTCCTGCAGAAAGAACCTGATGTCGTAACTGTTTGTAAGCCGGCATCAGTTCCGGTAAGTAGACAACATCGGTAATTGTTATATTTTAAAAGATATTTCAAGTTATTTTTTATTGCTTGCGCCTTCCCACAGTTTCTCAGTAATAGGTGCATTATCTTATCATACTATTGATGTAAATGGGTTGTAAACAACATAAACATTAACTGAGTTATAAGATACTTAATCAATAAAATCTATTAGAGAGCATAACAACATTATTGGAGCATTTACTTTATGTTGTCGGGGGTTTCACCAAGCTTGTAAAGGGTCAATTTTTGAAAGTGCTTCAACCCAGGCTTAGAACACACAGTCAAGGTGAGGATGACCGCATTATAATCTCCACCCTTTAAAGAAGGCTTTGCCGCATCAACACCTCGCTTTGCCTTGCCAATGCTCCAGTGGCTGACCTTGTTGCCCCTCCTCTGACAGCATAACATTTACCGCTTACTTTTTCTTCATTGTCATGCATTGTGATTTCCACGTGTTTTGCTCTGTCAGTAATTTGCACCCTTTGCAAGTTCGATTTCAACCTGTTAGCAACACTAGCTAGAATTGCCCAAAACAAATTATGATTAGGTTGCAGTAAACCGGATGTTGTGGTTTATCATCCATTCCATTTCATAGGTCTAGGCTCAACAACATGAACTGTATCTTACTGGTTCAAAACGTCGAAGAGATCAAGTTATGAGATGAGAGAAGATATAGAATTAGATTGAATAATTAAGAAATATTAGCCATAAGAACCCCAGAGCTTCCATTAATATTCTTTTCCTATTTTATCTCTCACCATTGAAGATCCCTTTGTTTCTCTTAGACAAATCTCATATGTAAAATAAGGGATCATATGCATTCTCATTATCTGTGTAGTCTTGGATATAAACGTTTGATCATTCTGTATCATTAAAAACTGTTATAATATGACCAAGGAAGACAATACAAAAAACTCGTCGTGTCAGTGTTAGATACATTTCCAATGCGATTCAAACACATGGTCTACGTGTCGGGGGAGTTTGAGTGAGAGTTGGACACAGTTTTGTTTTATTGTTATTTTTTAAATAGGTGCAAATAACCAAAGAGGGAGTGTTTACAACCATTAAGAAATCAATGCTTTGGAGTTAAATGTTGGATGAAATATATGTTTATCTATCTTGACTTGTGATGTGTAGGATACATGACACACATTTGAGTTACGAGTTATGATTTATGAGCTTCGTGGCTGTTTATATATTATGTGTGATGATGTATTTTGATGTTTATTTATGTTTGATATTTAGTATTTAATGTTTTTATTTCATATAAATTATACAAAACTGAAAAATATATATTATAAGATTTGACGATCAGTGTGGCCCTAGTTCTTTGGAAACCTGCCGTGTTGGTGTTTGTGTTGTGTCCAACAACACTCATGTACGTGTCTATGCATTTGAATATAACAGAGTTCATAACAGTGAACACGCACTTGCTCTGTGCATGCACTTGCATTTGTAATTCCTAACCTTGATTTTCCATCTGGATTCTGGATCCTTTGAAATGTTTGGTCATGGCTCTCAATGCTATGCCTCGACATGGCATACCACTTGTGTTCTTGAAGTCGTACCTTCAAGACTTAGCAACGGAAGAGAGCAAGTTGGGAATGCCTTCAATATTCACAACCCTGTATCCTTCATACGAACAATACGTTATTTTCGTAATCTATTTCTTTTCATTAACCAAGATTAATGATGCACCCAATTTATTCGGACACATCGTAAATCTCATAAAAAAGATTATAACTTATGCATTGTTTATTCAAAAATAATAATTTTTAATTTTTTTTAAATTTTATTATTATTATTTTTTAATTATTTTTGCCACTTTTTGAGCAATAGTGAATACTAAATGGATGTGTACCAATATCATCACCACCATAACCAAGAAATAGCTTTAAAAATATATTGGTATACACTATTTATTTATTTATTTATTATTATTATTATTATTATTATTATTATTATTATTATTATTATTATTATTATTATTATTTCCGGTTCAAATGACGCGGCAAATTCTTCAATTATCATGGTCTGCCTCCAAGGAGTAACCCACTCTCCATTGACAACCTTCTCAACTTGTTTGTAACCATTTGAACTCATAAGGCTATTATGGGCCATATCACATTTGACTCCACAAATTGGGGTTCCATTTGTAGTAGATTAAAAAGTCGGTGGGGGAGATGTATAACACATCCCATCTAGCTTTAGATGCTTTTAACTTTGAATAATGCTCCTGATGTTGTCGATTTCCACTCCCTGTTCTGACCTAGTCTCGTTGACCTGTTTGACCTGCACACGTGAGCCACAAACCACCGTGGGGTGGCCGCTGACACTCCGATGCTAAAGTCAAACAATTTTTAAGGTGTAAAGCTGTAACAGGGAATTTGTAGCATCACTTAGCTTACCAACCTCATGTTCTATTTATAGTGCAAGGAGTCCTAGTTTAACCAGGCCATCGTAGGCGTAGATTAGAGATTAGATATTCGTGGAAGCCCCTATCTAATTAGGAGACATCCTGTAGAAGGGAAGTTCCCTGTTAGCTCCGTGCTCCTAGATATGCGAGAGAGAGTTCCAATCTAAAAGCAATCCATAGAAGGGAGTTTCCTTGTGTGGAAGATACTTTGGTATTTGCTTCATAGTCGAAAGCAAATAGCAGTTGTAGTTGCCTGTCCGAAGCAAATCCTTGAGATACTTGCCTGAAGATGGCTTACGAGTATTGAGGACAACTGTGAGACTGTAGGCCTAGCATGCTGTGAGAGTCTGGGCCCGTCTGGCGAGCTGATGTTGAGCAGGCTAGAACCACTCGGGTTGGATCTGTATTGGGCTGATGCTTAAGCGCGCAGTTCCTCGAGATCATCATGACACGTGTACGGCTAAGGGGTATGACCGTTTTTATATATCATCAGCTCCTGTTATAGATTATTAAGCAATTACTGAGAGAAACTTACAAAATGAAACAACCTTTAAAAGTGAAACCACAAATAGAACTTGTGAATCATCATAACAAACAAAACCTAATGAAACAAACATACCATGAGATACTATACCTCCCTTCATCAAAACCATAATACATACACCTCCTTATGAAAAGATTGAAAATTATACTCAAACATGGCTTTAAGTAATTCACCTATTTTGAATTAGCATTGATAACCAAGAGAAAGAGATTAAATCAACCAAACAAAGAGCAGTTGATGGAAATCACCTTATTATCCATATAACCAACATTTAAAAAATCAATTAAAAGAAGGGAAGTAGTTTACTCACAACACCTTTTATGCATTTCGTAACTCAGATCATGGTTGAGTGATTTGAGAGGAAGATAGAGGTAAATGGAGTAATCCAATTCCACTAAAATGGATATATTTCAGAATATAATCAAGGCCCAAAACCAAAGGGTTTTTTTTTTTTAAAGTAAGC
Organism: Berberis thunbergii; assembly: GCA_003290165.1. Taxonomy (NCBI): domain Eukaryota; kingdom Viridiplantae; phylum Streptophyta; class Magnoliopsida; order Ranunculales; family Berberidaceae; genus Berberis; species Berberis thunbergii. The sequence goes on from QNQO01007930.1 coordinate 208,614, forward strand.
GTGCCGCTGATGGGTATAGAACCCATGACGTGGAGGTTAAACCACCACAGCTTTAACCATCCAACCAGGCTATCATTGGCAAAAAAAACAAAAAAAGGGGGTTGATTAAGGCATTGTCCCAAAAAGAAAAAAAACCATTTGAATTGATAAATCAGACGGTGAAGATGGTGAAGCTGAAACTACTTTTCACATATTCAATCAAAATGTGTATGGGGTGCAAAAAGGAAAAGGAGAGAACCCTCAAAGATGGGTCAATCAATTGTGGTTTGAGTGACAGTGATTGGGGAACTCAGGAAAGAGAAGTGGAGGAGGATTGAAGATGGAGAGTTGGCGGGAATGGTTTAGTTGATTCGAAGATTGGATTTCGATGGAAGAAGAATCGGATCGGTGTTGTGGTAGGTGAGAACTACGAACGACGACATATTTGGAGAGCATCTAATGCTTCATTAAGGCTTCTAATGTGAGAATAAGCAGCATAAAATTAGGGTTTGCAGAGAGTAAACAGAGATGTAAAGAGCAAAGTGGTAGCAGCTGCTAAAAAAAGGGGAGGGGTGTTGGCAAAGTACAAAAGACCTCATCCCTATCCCATCCCGTTTGTTTGGGATCGGGACGGGATATACCTCATCTCGATCTCGTCCCATCCCAAACGGGTTCGGGACGAGATGTGATGAGCATAGTTCAAAGGCCATAACAAATTTCTAAAACTTTATATCAAAAATAAGAGTGAGACTTTTTATTTCAATGCGACTAAATATCCAAATTAAGAATAAAAATTCATTTTATTATCGAATAACCCAATTAAAAATTATAATTCCTTTTACTATCGCAAGGATATAACAATGTGGTATCCTATTTTAGTTATATGAGACAAAAACGAACTATCAGTAACAACATCGTATCATTATTGACCAAATGTTTATTCTTATCAATTGTTTAATAATGCAAGACAATTGGGGAGATTCTTCTTTATGGGCATGTTAATGAAAAATTATGCTTTTCATTTGGGTATGATGAGAAATGTCATGATACTTCTTCCATAAATTAAATGTCCATATCTCAATAAAGCCCAAGGTATTCTTAGTTATTATGTTTTTTGGTTGTTGGAATAATAATTCCAAACTTTATATAAAATTGACTTCTTTTTTGGTTATAAAATTAAGATACTAAAATTAACAATAATAAATGGTAACTAAATAAGTTCGGGACGGGATAGGCGGGATTGAAAATTTTCATCTCACTTTAGATCGGGACGGGACGGAATCGTGATGATTTTGATCAATCTCAAAAGGACCCAAAAATCGGGATGGGATGTCCACCCCTAATTTTTATTTCTACTAAAATTATTATTCTGAAAGAATTTGGAAAAGGAAACAAAAACCCGCAAGAGGAGGAGGGGGGCGCTATTTCTATTCTTCTTTTTCAACATCTCCAAGTCAAAAGGGAGCATTATCTGGCATATGATTGGTATAACTAAAATGATTAAGAATAATTGTAAATTGGAGCTCTACAATAGGAACGGGTCTGTGTGGATGACAATTGAAAATCATATGCAGAGGTAGTGTGCTAATGATGAAAAAGAGTGATATAGAATTATTTGATGGATTTTGGCATTAATGATTTCAGTAATTTGATAGTACTTGGTATGAGACATTTATTCCGAAATTATTTGTTTATTATTATGGCTTTATTCTTGGTCAGCTTCCATTATGCTATTTTTTATAATCTATTTATTGTATGAAATACGATAACTAATACATTTTGTTGCCTAAATTTTATCTAGGCCTTACCTCATTAAAAGGATCCCCATCAACCAATGCTTCTGACTATATTGCTGTCTATTGCTATGTAGGTTCATCCGTGTGGTCAATATCGTAAGAACACTGTTGTTGGCATTCTTCAGGCAGAGTATGACTTAGCGCCTTTGTTTCGTATCCTAACAACCCTCCTCTGAAACCAATATTCAAAATCTGTGTAATTCTGACTAGAGCCTAGTTTTATCCATTATTGTTTTTTGTTTTATCCACTTAGTAACTTGTGCCCTCTGCCCCTTGTTAAAACTGGCCACTGTTTGTTTTTCTGCATTTCCCTTTAACACATTTCTAGCAGTGCATCGACTAGATCATTTGGTTTCTGGGCTGCTAATATTAGCCAGAAGTGCAGCTAAAGCAGACTTATTTAGGCAGCAGGTAACTGGTAACCATGGTACCGCTGTATAATTATGTTTATATTTCTATGTAGCATACATTTCTTGCATCAAATATTGTTAGTGTTAGTAAGGTTAACGTCTATTCTGTTTCAGAAACCAGAATTTTCACACTAGAATCTGTTGGTATTGGACACTTGGAAAAGGGAACTTCTTGCAGTTCTTTTAAAGCAAGATAGACAATTGTCTTTTTGTTGGAACATTCTAGGGTTTTCGAATGTGTTGGAATTAAAAAAAAAGTCTGATGTTTTCTATTTATCTTAACAACGATGCTGAACAAGATTTCAAACCCTAACTGTGAAATACTGATATGGTAAAATGAGCTTACTTATATTTGGCTGTACTTTTATTGAGTATTGCATTTACTATTATTCTTCCCCCATAAATAAATGCATGTACTGACATTCTTGAATTTGAGACAGGAGACATCCTGGTGCATAGTTAGAGTGACACTTTCCTATTGCTCTTATCTTGCATTACCTTCTCGAATAAGGAGATTAATCCTGTTATAAACACAAATACTTAAGCACCTTTTTATTTATCATTAGCGTCTGTTTCTGAACCATAAGATGGCGCCATATTCTGATTTACTGGAGTGTGGATTTTGGATGCAATTAATTGAAACAATTGGATCATGATTTATCTATTCAGTCTTCTATATTCATCATGAAACTCAAGATGATAATTTTTGTATAATGCCATAAATTTCTTTATGAAACACATCAACATAAAGGAGCCACAAGGCCTGCTTGTTGAAGCTTTAGTACATGATCTTGTTAAAATTTCAAATCTGTTTCAGATAATTTACCAATTTTTTCTTAGTCCTTGTATTAATATGAATTTTATTGTTGCTTGTATACTGTCTGAAAAGTATATTCCATTAAACAGATAGAGGGTGGGATGGTTCAGAAGCAGTATATTGCTAAGGTTATTGGGGTGTTCCTAGAAGAGGAGGTACACTTTGGCTGTTTATTATATGCTTCATCGTTTCATGTAATCATATCAAAATTTGATGATTTGTTTTCTGTTTTATCAAAGCCATGGAAAATACTTGAAATGTTAGCTACTGCTTTCCAATTGGAGTGTTAACTAGCTCCAAATCAATGAACAAAGACAGTTGGGAAATGAGACCTCTACAGCAGTGAGAGAGAAAGTGGATGCAGGGAGGATGAACATACCTCCCTCACTCCAGCCCTTCATATGGTTATTCTCGACTGGGTCGATATCATGAAACTTATTAGAATATGCTCAATCGTTCTGTGAAAATGATTTAATTATCATATAAACCCTATCACAAAAACTTAAATCTTGACCAATGTAGCATAGTGGAAAGAAAGAATGGGATGAATTACTGCGTATCTGGACGAGCATGAAGTGAAACATAAGCCATGTAGCGGTAACAACACAGTAGCAACAATAACAAGTGTTCAAAACTTGACCTCCGGTATAATTGAGTTGCAAAAAAAACTGATATCAAATCTCTGCTGATGATATATCAAAAAAACAGGCAGCATTTCAGATATGGAAGGCCATACAGCAGCATCAGATGGTATTTAGTCCCTTCTTGTGCATTAATAGTATCTGCATTACTGAATGCCCTCTTCCCTGGCCCAATCTTAAAAAATCCACCTGCCATAATAATGAAGCAAAGCTCACACACAAATTGTTGAGATTAGCAACACCAACTTGATTGGCGTTTCAAGAATTCTCTAGAGAAATTGAGAACATGGTAGAAGAGAAGATGGAGGAAGAGTTCTTTAGAAGAAGAAGAGTAGAGAATGCTGGAGAAATTTAGATGGTCAAATATTGAGGCTATCTAGAGCCTTCATCTACATCCATTGTGAGACTATAAATGGGGGAAGAATTGTTGATATTGAGGCATCCAGGCTTGTGAGCCTTGGATCATTATGAGGAGAAGCTCAGTAATGAGCTCTTTGTGTGTGTAAGAGATTTATGTGTTGTATTGTTGTAATATTGTCATTGTAATGTAAAATTAATGTTTGTAATTGATCCTGGGAGCTGAAATTCTCAACAATTTGGTATCAGAGCGGGTTCAGCTGGAGTGGTATTCTTTATCGGTGCTTACAGTAGTATTCCTTGGAAGATGACACTACTCATAAGTACTGTACAGTGTTTATATGTACGGTATTGTTCACTGTTCATACATACGATTTGAGTGAAATTTTCGAGGAAATGTTCTTGGAGATTGTGAAGTCGATTGGTCATGGACAAGTGAAGCCATATTTGAGGTGTCACGCCAACCACGACAATGTGTCCATGTACGTAGACGTAGCGGGTTCCCGTGAGTGGACTGGTAGGCAGGGTGATGAAGGCGACGTAGGCTACGACAATGGTTTGTAGGGTCGCATTGTGAGACGGGACGTCGGAGTTTTGTCTCCATACCGTAGAAAATGATTATTGCGGCGTAATCAAAGTGACAGGGCGATGTCTCGAAGTGCCATGGAGCACGTTGTGCAATTGTGCCATAGAGCACGTTGTGTGGTTGTGCTAGAAAGCACGTTGTGTGTGGAGGTGCTAGAGAGCACGTTGTTATGTGAAAGTGCCAAAAGAGCACGAAGTTGTGAGTCTGTGTGCCAAGAGAGCACACGAAGTTGATGATGTGTGTAGATCGTGTCTGTGAATCAATTGGTCGAGATGTTGGTGGATCGTGATATTGGAAGAATGCAATGTGTGAAGAGAAGGTAGTGTGAATGTGAAAATAGTGTGTGAACGTGAAGACCGACAAATTGATGTGAGTGAGAAGATAAAGATGAGCAAGTTAGTGTTTGAGGGGGTGTTGAGATTAGCAACACCAACTTGATTGGCGTTTCAAGAATTCTCTAGAGAAATTGAGAACGTGGAAGAAGAGAAGATGGAGGAAGAGTTCTCTAGAAGAAGAATAGTAGAGAATGCTGGAGAAATTTAGAGGGTCAAATATTGAAGCTATCTAGAGCCTTCCTCTACCTCCATTGTGAGACGATAAATGGGGGAAGAATTGTTGAGATTGAGGCATCCAGGCTTGTGAGCCTTGGATTTTTGTGAGGAAAAGCTCAGTGATGAGCTATTTGTGTGTGTAAGAGATTTATGTGTTGTCTTGTTGTAATATTGTCATTGTAATGTAAAATTAGTGTTTGTAATTGATCCTGGGAGCTGAAATTCTCAACAATTACAAACACTAATCTTACATTACAATGGTAATATTACAACAATACAATACATAAACTCACAATTTTCTTACACACACAAGCACCTCCCACACACACATTTGAGCTCCTCTCCTAGGACTTCTTGGGTCTGCTATCTTCTTTTTTATCTGATCTTAAAAGATTCTTCTTTTTATACCCACCCTTTATTTTGTTGAATAGCGTCTCCTCTTCCTTATTTTTCAGAGAGACACCTGCGATTTGTTTAGCCAAATTTTTTTGATTGGCCAACAAACTTTCAAACTCCACATAGAAGGTTGAGTTGGCCAACCACGAATGGCAGTAACAATACCGGTATATTCAGGTTTTAGACCATGGATTAGTATTATTTTCATCCTATCTTCGGTAACTTTGGAGGCAGGGTCTAACTCTGAAATTTCACGACATAAAATTTTAATTTTTAGAAAATAGTCTCTAATAGACATACCTCCTTGCTTGGAGTTCATCAACTCATTTTCCAAGAACTGTAGGCGCGCATCATTCGTTCTTGAAAACATGGATGCAAATGTATCCCAAGCTCCTTTGGGCGTGTCAGCATCTTCTATCTACTGAAGCATTTCATCGTCGATCGTCGTCTTTAGCACATAAAGCGTCTTTCCTGCTTTGATCTCCCACTTCTTGAATTCGACAACATTCTCCTTTGGTGGTGGTGTAGTCTCACTACCACCAACAACTTCCTACAGGTCATGCCCTTGCAAGTATGACTTTATCCATGTTTGCCAACTCTTGTAATTATGGTGATTGAGCTTTGTAAGCCCACCAGTTGTGCCAACGAGATCTCCCATTGTGACAAGGTACAACCTCCTTTGTGCTAACGAGTAAGCTTGGTCTTACACCAATCTGCTTCAAAGTCCCGAACTATGCACGAACGATCTTCGGCTAGACAGTGTTTTACCAAAAGTGAGAATAATACCCTATGTATGCATAAGGTGCCAACAAATCATGGCCCTGATGACCAACAACACGTCAAATGCTCACAATGTTGGCAATGATTCTTTTATTACATAATTGTCAAGGCCTTCGTTCAGGAAAGATGATGGGATAACAAATGAAATTGGCCTAACCAAAAAAAAAAAATTTGTGTTGACTCGAATTGAGCAATACCAAGACAAGTCATGATTTATTCATACAGGAATCTTTCATAATTTGACAATTATGATGCCTCGAGTCGAACCATTAGCAGCTTCACTCGACAATCATGGTTTCTTCACCAAATTGGATTTCAAAATTTCTTCTTAACTGCACATTTCGTTTGCGTCTACATGTCCACTCCAGCTTGCGGAGGAGTGTTAGAATTTGTAGAGCTTGCACTCAACATAACCATGCCCAAGTCCAAGATTGATCAACCTCTACAAGAAGGACTTGGGCTTATCCACCTCTACAAGAAGGGAAGTAGAAGAATAGGAAAATCGAAATAGAACACAATTAGAATATCTTGTATAAGAAGTTTTTAGTTTCCTATTTTCATAAGGTTAGGTAAAGTTAGTTTATTTAAGCTTGTATTCAGTCAAGGAAAAATACAACAAAAACAATAATACAATTCTCCAATAATTTTTTTTACAATTACTTCCATTATATTTTAGGGTCGGTAACTCCATTAAACTATTCAAAACAAATTTTAAGTTTGAGAACTTACGAGATGTGCTTTTGGAAGCTAAAAAATGAAACGGAAGGCGAGGATCTTCATTTGACACTCTAAAATCAGCTATGGACAGTATTACCACAATTCACCTGAGGAAGAACTCAATTAGAGGTAGAGACCACACAATTCATTGAAATTACCACAATTGCCCTCTATCAGTGCATGACCCAAATAATAGACAGTATAAACACTGAAAGTATATCATATATTATCTGTGTTCCACGCAATTATTGTGAAGGATCCCTAATGCTTAGTCATGTGGGTTTACCTATAAAATGTGGGTAATTATTAAGGCCTAAAGTTCCACTGACCCACTAATGTTTTTTCGATCTAACCTATAAAATGTGGGTAATTATTAAGGCCTAAAGTTCCACTGATTCGCAATCGATACTTTTTGGGTTTTTGTTTACAATTAAACATAAACTTTAAAAATAACTGTTTATCATCACTAATTCCACTTTGATTTAGTTATTATTAGGTGGTATCTACCAACCCATAGTATTATAGCTTAACCAAAAAGGCATTCCAAATGGCGCTTGAGTGAATGCTTAAATGGCATCTACAAGTTGGATACATTTTTAGGTGGTTTTTATTTTGCATTCCAAGTGTTCCACAAAATGTCCGAACAAAATTCTCAAACCATGTGTATGAAGAGTTAACAAGTGTACGAGAATAAGGGTACATACAAGCATGGAGAGAGGTCGGATGCACAATAAAATTCAAACACGACAACATTGACCCAAGTCTTTAGAAATGTTTACTAGACTATATGTCACGACACTGACGAAATCAATAAACGTCAGCTAAACTTTGGATGAAAACAACCAAGTTATGCAATCAAATGTTGATTTGTTGACAACGAGATGTTATGGAAATGTTTGGATTCGATGGATTGGCTAACAATGTTCTAACTACTAATTTTTTACTTTGACTTAATAGACTCAATTATTATTAATACTAATATTATTAAACTACCCTTAACTGTGGTTAACATCATTTTGCTTCTTGGGAGGCTGTTGTACACATGGATGTAAAAGTAGGAGAGAGTTCCTAGACTTTATTATCTGAAATTCATTTTGATACCTATGACTTCATTGATTATGAGACATGTGTTTTTGTTTATTCGAGAAGTCGATCATTGTATCTGTTGAACGGTATGTTTTGTTTGTTAATTATTTTTAGCAATGGGCGGATATACTATGGGCATGAATGCGTGCAAATCACGAATGTTTGCCACCATTTGGATAGGATCAACCAGAGTCGATGACTCACTGCAGTGGCTGCTTAAGGCTATTTGGTCTAGCTTCCTGCTTGGAAGGTACACGGCATGTGCAGGTTGATGACATGGCAAAGCATGAAAAGAAAAACAAAAATATAAGGGCTAAAAATGCAAATAACGTTAGGGATGATGTGATGGGATGATAGGATGGAATGATGAGATTTAAAATTTATTTTGATAAATGAGATTATGGATTTGACAAAAGAGATAAAGGTTCCCGTCAACCCAAACAATCTACGTGATTACGCTTCATGAAAACCTTTTGTCCAGGCAGTCCATGGTAATGATGATTTTATTAGCCATGAAATATATAATGATTAGCTTATTGAATGATAACTCCAGTAATTAGACTGAGTGGAGTCAAAAATTCAAAAGGAGAGGCTATTCCTAGTCAGAATCATGAAAAAAGGAAAAGACAATGGCTGCTTAGATCCTGGTCTAGACACATTGACACTTTTGACTCATAACCCATTCAATGTGCTTTTTGACGTACGACATGTTGATTTAAAATTTATTTTGATAAATAAGATTATGGATGACACCATTCAAGTACAAAATATCACACTGTAGAAGGACTCTTGATGCATGTATCAGTGATGAGTGATTCTAGGGAGAGAGGGAAGGAGCGAGGAAAAGGGCTGACGTATCACAAAAGGACTCTTGATGTATCACAAAATTTCCCTTTTCCTTGCTCCTTCCCTCTCTCCTTAGAAGGGCTCTTGATGTATATATACTTCATCATCAAATACAAAGAGAACATCCCACCCACACAATCCAATTCAAACCAGCTTGTCGGAAGATGGCAAATTACTCTGCTCCAATGCCTGCAATTGGTTTGTACATTGCAGGAGCCTCTTTAGTATGTTTTCTCTTCTTGTTTTTTGACATATTGTCTGGATTTCGTAGTAGAAAGCCATGGCTTCCCTGTCAACTTTTCTCACTAAACTCGCTTACTCTATCTCTTCTAGCAGTAGCTACAAAGCTCCCAGTGGACCTTACCACACCAATGCCCAGTGCTCTTGACCAGTTATCTAAGCTAATCGGCACCACCTTGATTTGTATTTCAATGGCCTTCTTTTTGCCTTCCATTGGTACCATGTCTGAGTCAGAATGCCTTTCCAATTTGGCTGCCTTGACCATATTTATACTCACTATCATAGTCAATATTTGTATCCAAATGAGTACGGGGGTGATCTTCTGTTTCTTCGTTGAACAGACTCTAATCTTATTTTTCATGTTGGTGTTCCTCATATTGTTATGGGTTTGTTTCTTCTTTTCTGCTAAGGTGAAGGATTGGTTCTCAGATGAACTTAAAGATCGTCTTATCAAAGGTAAAGAAAGTACCATGATGGAACGACTGCTGTTGTGCCACGTGGATAGTTTTATAAAAAATCCACAACGAATATCGATTCAAGTCGATGATACGACAGCAGTGGGTATGCTTTCTGTATTATGTACGACGGTTTTATGTGAAGCGCTACTTCGGTCTCTTGTTTTTAAGAAGATGAGTTTTCATGGAGGAGATTCTGAGTATAAGTGGTCAATGTGGCTGGTGGTTGTGTCTCAGATTCTAACCGTTTTGTTGGGTTTTATGGGCAACTTGCTCAGATGGATAAACTCGGACAATGAAGGTGGAACGGGTTCGAATTTGAAAAAGTTTGCTCAGCTTAAGTTTTTGCGAGCTAGTGTTAGTAATATAATCATCCTAAGCCTGTTAATACCGTTTTATAGCTTCACATCGTCCATACGCTCACTTTTCTCGGCTTTTGTGAAGATGATGAAACGTGTTGGCATCATGCAGCAGAAAGAAGTTGATCCAATAGCTGTGGCGCAACAGATATGCAGGGAGGAGGTGGAAAGATGGAAGAAAGTGATGAAAACCCAGTCTCCCACTCGTCTCATCCAACTATTCTCCAAAACTCGTCATTCTCAAAAACCATTTTCTAATCACATTCAGAGATTCTATGAAACTCACAAATCTCGTCTTCCTGATCAATACAGGGTGTCTTGCCTTTCAATCGTTTTCCTGACCCAAAAGGCTGCCAACAAACTGGAAAGAGAAGTTCTAGTGCGTGCATTTGATGAAGTTTTTGAAATTATTTATTTTATCGACAAGAAATGAGTACCTCCACCTCTGAGAGAGTTAAGCAAAGATGGCCAAAGAATTGTGGACCAGGATTTGGGATCTCAACAATCTACATGACTACTCTTCTTGGGAACCCTTTATGCCGCCAGACGATGTTAATGATGACTTTGTTAGGCAGGAAAAAACAGCCATGCAATTATTAATTGATGACTTCAATGATAACATAAATCAATTATTTGTTGACATGCTATGTAGTTTTCTTGCCAAACTCCCACAGGCTATAATCAAGGATGTTGCAGAGAATCAGCTTGGAGATCAGGAAAAAAACATAAAACGTGCCATTCAGTACCTTATGAAGCTCGAGGAATTGGAGGATGTCATTCAATGGGAGTTCCCCAGTGAAACAAATATCACTAACTTGATAACTCCTTGTCAACAAGCTTCATCATGTGGTGCAACAGTTCATCAGTATACTCAAGTTGTCGTTCTCCATCAGCCGATGGCAGAACATGAGGTGATTTTAGAGATACCAATTGTTCATGGTGCGTCCTGCGAAATTGAAGAAATTGGATGATTGATGTAAATAATTGCAAAAGAATAGATTATTTTGGGTAAATTCGTCATGTACTCCCGAGTTGTTTGTACATCAATTTGTTTTTACAAGTAATAAAGGTCTAGCATCCCAAAGTTGCCCCTCCAAACCGGAGGTTTTTAAAAAAAAAAAAAATAAATAAATAAAATATATATATACATATATATAATTGCAAAAACAAAGCCAATGTTTAAATTTTCATTTGTAGAAAACTATTTGGTCTATTGTTTCCTGCTTCTGCAACTAAATTTTTTTTCCTTTTCATGATATTAAGAAACAGAGAAATAGAAAGGAAAACTTGTATTGTATTGTTTGTTGAAAAAGGAAGTACATATACTTCTATTTGATCTCTAGTATCGGAGTTAAACGTTGCTTTAGACGTTTATTTTTTGTCAAGGACAACTTGTATGTGAAAGGTATGCTTTTTGCTAATTTTTTGATATGAATATGGGTGCGGAATGCATCAGGATTAACTTGGTAAGTTTCATCTTGATTCAATAAGCACTTCTCGAGTTGCACATAAAAACACGATCTTTGCTTTTTGTACCCCAGATTTCATCTTTCATTTCATTCCAGAACTTTTTGCTGCAGAGGGAGTGATTTATTTAGCTATTATGGGAATATGTCAGTGGTATGATTTTAAGGGTGTTATTGAATGAGTTTCATCTTTTGTTTATATCTTTTGTTTAATTGTAGATTGTTTCAGCTTGTAGCTTGACCTCCTACATAATTGAGTTGCAAAAAAATAATGTCAAATCTCTGCTGATGATATATAAAAAAAAAAAAAAAACAGGTAGCATTTCGGACATGGAAAGCATGGACTTGCTGCACAGCATCAGATGGTATTTAGTCCCTTCGTGTGCATTAATATTATCTGCATCACTGAATGCCCTATGCACTGGCCCAATCTAAATACATCTACCCACCATAATAATTAAGTAAAGCTCGCACACAAATGACAGGTCCCCCTCCGTTGCCAATGCTGACTTTTGAAATTTCTATTCTAATAAGATGATTAACGAGCTATGTTAGTGTTTAAAGCCAAAAGTTCACCTGAAAGAAGAGGTCAATACGAGAGAATTATCAGAGTTAATTACAGGAAATCCAGAATTACGACAACTGAAGAATGATGGGAAATCCAAGCCCTATTTCTATCTATGGATAAGACAACTATCTATTCTGGATCCATTAGAAATCAATCGAAATGTATCTGATGGAGTCTACATCGTACGTAGAGCGCCCACCTTAGGTTTCATTCCGTTCTGTCAGGGCCAACTCAGTTCTCTTATCCATCGGTCCAATGCACTGAGATCATCTCATGGAGAGAAGAGAAAAAAAAATGTAGTTGTTGTTGTTGTTGTTCGCCACCTCAATGCATTCCCTATCCAAAGTGAAACGGATACTAGTTTAAATCATGAGTGGGGTAACCCATCTCCTCTCTAGCCGTCTCTACATCTGCCTATGTTGTATGGTTAGGGATGAACTACAACATGCGCTCGCTACTTTACTTAATCACCTCAATTAGCAATTTATCTATCAGGAGTATGAACTACAAAGTCATGGAAATGAACACCAGTCAGGTTTTATATGGAAATGAACACCAGTCGGGTTTTATTTGGCAATGAACTAATGTTGTATCAATTTGCCAGTTCCATGTGCATGTGTAAACACATATCATGGACAGTGACAAAGCTAGGATTTTCGTTGAATGGGGTCGAGTGATGATCATAGTTAACTAATGATAATATAATAATTAAGTGCTTTAACATAATTTTTTTTTTTAAATTTGAACAATACATAAATAACTATACAAAGCACCAATTGCAAAAAAAAAAAAAAAAAACTCCATCTAATCTAAGGGTGAGGAAAATTGATCCAACAATCAACTTTGTATGTGCACAAGAGATAAATATATAGAGGACGACGACACACTTGCCTATATATATATATTTATATATACCGGGGACAAATCAAATTGGTGTATAAAGTTAAGGGGCAAAATTTAATTTCAAATGTAAAATTATATGTTTACAGAAAAATTGGGTTATTTATGATTTTTCCTATAAAAAGAGTTAATTAGAGGATACCCCCAACATTAATCACTGTTGCAGTCTCCCCTAGAACTACCAGTCAACGTGCGTTGGTTGTCAAAAGGCTCACTTTGATTATAAAAATGCCCTTCAAACAATAACTACAAATGAACCTCGGGATACAAACATGTATCTTGAGGCAACTAATGGGTCATTTCTTTAGAGTAATCCTATGAATTAAATACTAAACTAGATCTTGATATACAAATTCATCTTGAGAAAATACTTAAAAAACCTTATTCTTCGTCAAAGCAGACAAAAGAGGTTGGGGCGATGGTGGGAAAGGAAAATAAATCAAACAAATAAGGAAGGAGAGGAAGAGAAGATAAGGCGGAGCGGTTGTCGGTCTCGTAGTAAACATTTTTTTTACCCTTAACCTTCCCCACCCTATGCCGCCGGTCGGGTTTAAATCTGTGACATGTGATTCCATGCGCCATACCTCTACTAACTCAGCTAGTACACTTTTGGCAATAAACAGATAGAGGCTGCAAAAAAGAAAAGGGACAGGATCGGGTTGTCAGCGTGCTGAGAACAGAAGGAGAAAAGAAAGGGTGGGGCTGGATGGCGTCATCGGTATCACAAGTTCGGCAAATTAAAAAAAAAAAGACAATTATTTTCATAAGTTAGTGGGGGCAAGTGCCCCTCACTTGACCCCACATAAATCCGTCCTTGATCATGGATCTTGGTCTAATGAGAGGACAACTTTACCTCATGTATGAAAGAGCTACAAGGGTGTGCACCTCAAAAATTCTGCCATTGCAACTTTATCTATTATCAAGTTTTTCCGTTGTTGCAACTCACGCTGCAACATTGAAAGAGATGTGGCTTTGATGAGCAGATTTTGGCATGACTTTCACCCAGGAAGAGCATATTGGCAGAGGCTATGTGCTTCAAGTACTCAAAACCTATTCCGAGACTTAATAGCAAATCATGTGGCACATCCGCAACTGAGAAGGGGGAGAACCAATACTGGCAAAAGAGGCTCAGGAAGTAATGTCACTCCATTTGAGCCAAATTGCACTACCAAATGATTGTTATGCGATACATTAACCATACCACACTCAAACAATCAATATCATTAAACATACCCTCATCCCATTAAAATATTTACCCTTAACATTAGGTACCCATTTCGATATACATCTGTTGTTGGATTTAGACTAGCCTTTCTCCTTAAACAATGTTGTTCTTTTTCAAACTATCCAAGCTACTTCCCTAAGAAACACTCCCTACCCACCTGCTTGGGCATGCAAATAACTTTCCCCTTATTGATATGGAACTTCCTAACCTCACTGAATCTGTTTCGAAGAAAATTTCTCCGAACGAGCCATTTGATTAGCTGCCCACAAACAGAGGAGGAAAAGATGAATGCAATAAATGGATATGAATGTAATATTTGCAAGGAGCAATGTTTGTTTGTTGATGTACGAAAAATAAAGATCAGTGCAACACAAGAATGTGAACCAAGCTGGGGAACTGAATAGTAGGCAATATGTTAATCTATCGAGTTTTAGTATCCCTTGTAGAAGGAAGACTTCATCATTCTAAAAACTTGTGAATAATTGTTATCTGATACCACAAGGAAGTTAAGATGACTAAACTTGAAGGACTAGATTATCTAGTCTTTGTGCAGATTACATGAGACATCAAGCATTACAAACCATTAACTAAGTATCATGACAACAACAATAAGTAAATAAGCAAGAATGTGAAGGCAAAAAGAAGTATTACCTTCTGACCATCATGATTGCGAAACCCAGGCCAATACCTCATTGCAATTTGCAAACCCATATGGAAAAAAAAAAAAAAAAAAAAAAAGGTAAAGAACACACACAAAAAAGCTCTTGCTGCCTTACCTGCAAAATATGTATCTAGCAAAGATACCCCGAATAGCCTCCAACATGACTAAAGGAAAGAAAACCCTTATTTCCTGATGACTTCTAACATATTTGAACCGATAGGAACCCGAAACCAGTATGATTCATCATTTCCTTTTCCTTTTCCTTCTCTTCATTACTCCCACCATCCCCACCACTTGGAAACCCCCCTTTACCACCAACATTGTCAATTTGTCATCACCCCCAACCCCCCTTTACTACCAGAGAAGCAATTTGTTGTACAATCTGTAGGCTTCATTAGTTCTACAATGTTCACAAAACCTGATAGAGAGGGGACCATCTTCACCACCCAACAACAACAAAACAGAGCAGAAGAAGATGAAGATTCAATCAACTTATATGCTCGATAGAAACCGATTTTCAAGTTCATCAAAACACGAAAATTATTGTACTCTAAGTTATTTTACTAAATACGCGTAAATCTTTCTTGCAATGAAAATGGGGTAATGTTCCTGACTTTCGGCCAACTTATATGCTCGATCGAAACCGATTCTCAAGCTCATCAAAACATGAAAATTGTAGTACTCTGAGTTATCTAATAAATACAATTTGAATCACTTGAAAATGTTTTGAAGTGAGAAAATTATGACTATTGCTCAATTTGAATCACTTGAAAATTCGAACAATCCTTGCATTGCCAATGCGAACAGTGAAAAAAATACTTTTTTGGGACAAATTTGCGCAACTTTAGTAATATGGCCGTAACTTTCTCATTTCAAAACATTTTTCAAATGATTCAAATTGTGTTTATTAGATAACTCAAATTACTACAATTTTCATGTTTTGATGAACTTTAGAATCAGTCTCAATTGAGCATATAAGTTGGCCAAAAGTCAGGGATACTACCTCATTTTCATTACGCGACTTTAGTAAAATGATCATAACTTGCTCATTTCAGAACATTTTCAAATTATTCAAATTGTGGTTATTAGATAACTCAGAATACTACAAATTTTTTGTTTTGATGAACTTGACAATCAGTCTCAATTGAGAGTTTAAATTGGTCAAAACTTACCGTATATTTTATATTGATTTTTTTTTCAAAAGCAATTTTTTGGGTGGTGTTGGTGAGTTGGGAAAAAAGTACATGGTGGTGTGTGACAGTATATATGGTGGTGTAGAGTAGTCACTGCAAAAAAAAGTTGGAGTGGTGTGGTTTGTGTACAAAGGCTGAACTACATTTTGAAAATGGTCATTGCTAAATAATACCACCACTTCTATTGATTGACACTACCATCCACCTTTTTTATCTATTGAAGGCAACCACACTATGTAAACCTAACCCTCTTCTCCTTTCTCCATTTCTTCTCCATCTATCACAACTGCCACCTCCTCCCTTTCACACCACCACCTCGCCACCGCTACCACTCCTCTCCCCTTCACCGCCACCCCCTTGCCACCGCCACCTCTCATCTTCATCCTCCTCCCTTTCACCACCACCACCTCGCCACTGCCACCTCTCATCCTCCTCTCCTTCACCATCACCACCGCCACCTTTCATCCCACCTCCTCCCATCTTCTTATTCTTCTCTGGTTTATTTTTTCTTTTTATCCATTTTTTTGCCCTGTTTTTACTCTTTCGCCCTCATAGCGATTCCTGCGAATGGGGAACCCACACTCGCTAGAACCTCCTCAAGGGCAAAAAATTGTCGATGGTGCAACAAGAACACAGTTACGATCTCACTTTGTAGAAAGAATTCAATAAACACTAAGATTTCTCATATCGATGGTGCATCAAGAACACAATTACTAACTCAATTTGTAAAATAAAATGATATAGGAAAGGCAACGACTACTCCGCATCACCATATATGTTGTCTCACACCATTACACGCCCCCAGACCACCTGCCGTATTTTCCACACCACCAATATAAACAGGCATCCACTATTTCCCCCATTCAAAATCGAATTCTTCTCTCTTTGTTCCACTCCCACCCATTCGATTGGCTCGATAGCTTTCCTCCTTCTCTTGTTGCTCCACTCTTTCCCCATTCGATTGGTTGGATTGCTTCACCACCGGCTCCACTCTCTCGCTCATTCGATTGCTTTACCATATGTTGAAAAAAAATAGTAACATAAAAAATAGGAAAATTTTCAACTAATTTAAACACTCAATTGAGATAGATTCTTGATATTTACATAATTATTACATAATATATCTCTTAATTTATACATGTTAGTGTTTCGATTATTATATTTTATAGTAATTATTTCGTTTTCATGTCTTCGTAGGAATTTGAGCATGAACGATGAAATCGTATTAAGGTGACAATTTAAGGAATGACAATTGGTCGATTCTAGCGGTGGTACAAAACAGATGGTCACAAACCTAAACCCAAAACCTACCCATAAACCAAAATCCAATCCTACCCCTACAGAATATTCTCTCATTTATACCTTGATGAATCTTCCCTTTATCTCATCCCTATTCACTTTGATCATTCTCTATAAATATAAGAGAATAGAGTGAGAAAAGGGGAGGAGGAGAAGGGAATCAAGCATCAATAGCCAAAATCAAACTCTTTTCCTCACAAAGTGATTTTCATCACCATCACTACCTCCATCCACCGTCAACCACCATCACTCTCTCATCCACCATCTCCGGACAGCAGCACCGCCACCACCACGAATCAAGGGAGTGACAACCCTGTTTCGCATCAGACCTTCACCTCGCCACCAAGCTTCGCACACCACTCCACCGCCATCAGCCCCTGTTTTCAGCGTCACAAGCAAAGCCACCACCATCATCGCCGCGAAATAGAGCCTCATCGACTATGTTCCGCCTCGCCACAGACCCTGCTCCTCCCCTCTCTCGGCCTCTCTTCGTCTCGACCTCCTTCCTATCCTCCTCTCTTACGACCACCGTCGCAAGCATCGCGTCAGCCAGCACGCAACCGCTGCGACAGGAGCAAAAACAGGGCTCTGCCACTCCGCTCTCTGTTATTATTTTTCTGTCTATTTCCTTATCTCACTGTTTCCTCACCCTCTCTCTGTCTTCTAGCAGGTACTGGGGCCAGGTTGGAAGACGAGGAGCTCGCAAGGAGCGGAAACGTAGCACCGCGAGCGGCGGTGCTCACTGGAGACGAAGGCGAAGCGAAGGGTACTGTAGCTCTGGCGGGAGAGAATGAGTCAAAATCTGTTTTTTGCTATTCACACCCTTGGTTTTGCTGAGTACCACCACAGAGCATTTTGAACATTTCCTCAGGAGTTATGTTCGGATCACCTGCTGATCTGCTGAGTACCACCACATCGAGTTTGCAACAAATCAAAGGGGTTGCATAACTCATTTTGATTTATTTATTGAACTGTGTGCTTAATTGTTAATTACAATTTATTTCTGAAATTTTTGATAAATTGCTTTCACCTTTCATGTTCGAGAAATTAAACTTGATATGTTTGGTAGTTAGAATTACCCTTTATCAATATTCAAAACATATGCTAAAAATATTAAGCTTAAACTTTGATTAAATGTGCCCTAAAAAGACACTTAATACTTGGTAAGAGCGTATTTGCTTGAAATAATTTGTTAATGTTTGATAGAAACATGATATAATTTGAATTGGATTTTAACGATCACATATTTGGTGTAAGTAAGAGATTCTCATCCCTAAAGCTTCTCGTTTAAATTTTCAGTAATTTAGATTTAAATAATTTTGCTAACTCATTGGTGAGTCCAAGCCCACAAAATCCACATTTTCCTTTTATTTTATTTTTTTCTTATTTTTAATTTATTTTTAGTTTAGTTTTAAAAATGTTGTAGCCCCATTTTCCTCTAAATTAGTTTAATTAAATTATTAAATTCAATTGCATCCACTTTCCTCGAGGGATCGACCCGTACTTGTCGTTGTCTACCAGTTAGACACCGTGCACTTGCGGTTATTTCGAGTGGGATAAATTAACCTATTTATTTAGGTTGATAAAACTCGCAACAATTCTCAAGCTCATCAAAATACGAAAATTGTAGTACTCTTAGTTATCTAATAAACAAAATTTGAATCACTTGAAAATGTATTTAAATGGAAAAGTTATGGTCATTTTACTAAAGTCGCGCAAATTTGTCTCGTAATGAAAATGGGGTAGTGTCCCTGATTTTTGAAAAACTTAAATGCTCGATCGAGACCGATTATCAAGTTCATCAAAACATGAAAATTGTAGCACTATGAGTTACCTAATAAATACAATTTGAATCACTTAAAAATATTTTTAAATGGGCTAGTTATGTCATTTTACTAAAGTCGCATAGATCTGTCCCCAAAAAAGTCTATTTTCACCCATTCGCCCAGACCTATGCGAGGATAGGCCTAAACCTCGCATTGCTCTAGGCAAGGGCAATGCATATCCTTGCATTAACTTGCTCATTTCAAAACATTTTCAAGTGATTCAAATTGTGTTTATTAGATAACTCATAAGACTATAATTTTCATGTTTTGATGAGCTTGAGAATCAATCTCGATCAAGCATATAAGTTGGCCGAAAGTCAAGGACACTACCTCGTTTTTGTTGCGAGACAAATTTGTTCGATTTAAGTAGAATGACCATAACTTTGCTCATTTCAAAACATTTTCAAGTGATTCAAATTGTGTTTCTTAGATAACTCATAGTATTATAATTTTTTTTGTTTTGATAAGCTTGAGAATCGGTCTCAATTGAGGGTTTAAATTGGTCGAAAATTACCCTGTTTTAATGTTACTGCTTTTTCAAAAACAGTTTTTGGGTGGTGTGGGTTAGTAGAAAAAATGTACATAGTGGTGTGAGACAACCTATATGGTGGCGTGGAATAGTCACTGTCTTTAGAAAATGTATTGATGGTGCAGCAAGAACACAACCGCCTCAGTTTGTAAAAAGAATGCAGAAAACACTATTTTTTTACTGTAAATGTGGATCTTGTTGATAGCCAATTTTAAATGCTGGTGTTTGATCCAAGATCCCCATATGTTTAGTTTGCATATATGGGAATTTTGGGATGTTGGTTATATAATGTAGTTAGCTTGTGAATTAGGTTTCTATTAGCTTTATCTTTATACTAGAAGTCAAAGCCTTTTTGTGAGTATTTGCAATTGCATTTTCATTGCTTATCATGTTTGCATACATAATATATAAAAATACAACAAAAACATTTCCATTTGCAGATTCGCTTCTCAAAATATTTTATTTTTCTTTTCAAATTAAAAAAATAAAATTATGCTTTTTAATTCTTGCACAAAACTTCAGCTGTCAGAATGAAGTCCCTTACAAGAAAATTTATGAAGTTTCTCAATATTTATTTTCCCAAAAATCTGAAGATCTCATAGACTTTGTCGAACAGACAGTGCCCTTGAATGGATCTTTAGAATCCAAACAATTGTTTTCAAATCAAACACTTGACTATTTACAAAGTCAAGGATACAAGTATGTCCATATCGGGTTAATCCAGATAGGACTCAAACCTCTTACAAGAACAGGGTTAGATACCTATGCCTTTGATCGCTCTTCGCGATTGCAGACACAATAGGTTTCATGATTCTCTGCTTGGAATTGCAGAATCAACCCTAGCCATGGGTCCAGTCTATTTCGACTGTTACCCCAATTACAAAAGAAGAAATAAGACTTCTCTAAGGGTTGAGTGGAGGATGAGGTGGATCCTTATCCTTTGCTTGTCTTGATGCATAAAAGAAAGTGGAGGTACTGTTGAGAGATGCTTCAACTGTACACTTTTGACTTGAGTGGTTACTGTTGGACCACGAGCTTGCTTTTTGGAAAAAAGAAAGAAGATGCTGTCGAAAATCTAGCCGAAAACAATCTTGTCTGCTAGCGGAGCTGGCAGATGCTTGTAATAATGGAGAAACACCATTATGATTGTAGGGCCAGACTTATGCAAATGGCGAAAATATGCCAAAGCAATCGTCTTCATTGCTTGGCTCACTGGAGTCTGTTGCATTGTCTTCTTCGTCAGAATCTTCAGATGCAATTTTGGACAGAGTTTCCATGAGCTGAGCTTTTGTAGGCTTGCTTCGTAACTGCTTCTTAATGTGTAGTCTAAGAAGCTTTGCTTCATTTGAACTCACAAGGCCATTATGGGCAATATCTGTGAGCCCTTCTAGGTAGCAAGGGAAATAGCGAGGGAATTGAAACCACCCATCCCTCGCTCTTTCCCTCGCCCCCTAGAATTTCTGTCCATTTGTAGTAGAGTAGAAAAATCTGTGGGGGAGATGTATAGCACTTCCCATCTAGCAATAAAAGTTGTCAAAAAAATTGAATTTAATACAAATACTACAAAATGTGATTTTTTTAATGGACTTGTAATTCTTATACGCACCTAATGCTTCGACTCCTCCACATAAATTACTTGGAAGAAAACAACATTTATAACCCTTGAATGTTTTTCATTACAAAACCATTTTTCTTATAGAATTAAATCATATGTGATAACATTATTTTTAATTAAATCTACTTTAACAAGAAATCTCAAGTTCATCACAACATGAAAGTTGTAGCACTATGAGTTATCTAATAAACACAACTTGAATCACTTGAATGTTTTGAAATGAGCAAGTTATGGTCATTTTACTAAAGTCGGGCAAATTTGTCTCGCAATGAAAATGAGATAGTGTCTTGACTTTCGTCCAACTTATCTGCTCGATTGAGACCGATTCTCAAGTTAATCAAAACATAAAAGTTGTAGTACTTTGTGTTATCTAATATACACAACTTGAATAGTTGAAATGAGCAAGTTATTGTCATTTTACTAAAGTCGTGCAAATCTGTCCGAAAAAGAAAAATGGGATAGTGTTACTGATTTTTTGCCAACTTATGTGCTCGATCAAGATTGATTCTCATGTTGATCAAAACAGAAAAGTTGTAGTACTCTAAGTTATCTAATAAACACAACTTGAATCACTATAAAATATTTTGAAATGAACAAGTTATAATCATTTTACTAAAATCACACAAATCAATTCGAAAAAAATTTCGGTTTGCAAAGTGAAGTTGATAACCCAATAACTTCATCTTGAGTTGAACTGGAAAATATTTTACTTTATTTTGTCTTCACTATCAACTTTATTTTCACTTTTAAACCCATGGCTGGTGTGTGTTCACTTTGATGGATATAGTTTTCAAAAAATGAAGAGAAATGGGAGCGATGTGGATGCGGCCACGACAACATCTTCCGCAACGGTAACTATCTCACTTCATTTTCTTCTTCTCAAATTTTGAAATTTGGCGGGAATTCTGCTGCAGGTAGGCGCCATGTCAGACCTTACTACTTCGAGTTCATCTCTCATGTGAGTTCACTTCACATCAACCGATCTCTCCTCTCTCTCTCTCTCTCTCTCACACACATTGCTTCATCGTTCGGTTTCTTTTTAAACCCCCTTTTTTATGCAAAACCCTAATTTAGTTTCTGGAGTTATTTAATTCGTTTGTTTTTCTTTGGTAGGTTAAGAATCGATGGGCCGGGAAGACTATTGTCGATTTGTTTGCCGAAGAATTCAAAGGAAGACCATATGAGAATTATGTATGTATATGAATTGAAATTTTTTATATTTCATTCTGTATATTATTGCACATTTGGGGATTTTGTGTGGTTTTGGATTAATTGATTCTGTTGAATTTGATTAGGTTAGTGCTGTGAAAAGCGGACGGATACAAGTTTCGGTTTCGTAATAGTTAAATCATCACAAAAGATAAGCCACTTCTTGCACAGGTTTGTTTCTAACAATATTTCAATACTGACATTGCAGTGGTAAACTATTGAGGGTATATTTCTGTTTACTAGTTGAAAAAAAAATGGCTGGCTTGTTGGAAAAACTTAATCGAAATGCATAAATGATGGTCAACAATAGAAGCAAAATATAAATGAAAACAAAGAAATAATGTACTGGCCTGGGTATTGTATTTTATTACCCTTTACAAATCGAATTAGGATGTGGGGGTACTATGAGATGGTCTGTTTTACTACCTAACAACGCCCTTTGGAGATGGACTATCATAATCCATCCTTGGGTGGATTAGAGGAATTAATGCAAAAGAAAAGAAAAATTTACATAACTTGAATTTGTGACGCAAGAGGGGTTAATGCTGGAGAAAGACAAGTCTAGTCGTCAACATTCATAGAATTATAACTTATAATTCTGCCACCTTTCGTCAGAAACCTGGTGTGCATACATGGTTAAATTGTTGATTTGATAAAGTCTGATATGGGTTTGGAAACAAGCTCAGCAATGGGGATTTCCGACAATGTAGTCTATGTTTATTCATGTTTGTTTTCGGGATAGAGGTCAGGTTGGGCCGTCTTGCATCCGGGATGTGGTTTCCCTACTAATTCCATTTTGAATAGCCTCTTATATCTAGTTTTAGGTGCATTTTTCTTTCTGTTTGGACCTTTACAGTTCTTTGGTTAAATTTGCAATGTTAAATAATGTTGCAGGGTTCCTTGAACTGGAAGTTCTTATTTATGAATCTCTTAACCCAATGGTGTAGGCATGAACCACCAGTTATGACATGGGATGTATCAGTCCTGCAGAAAGAACCTAATGTCGTAACTGTTTGTAAGCCGGCATCAGTTCCGGTAAGTAGACAACATCGGTAATTGTTATATTTTAAAAGATATTTCAAGTTATTTTGTATTGCTTGCGCCTTCCCACAGTTTCTCAGTAATAGGTGCATTATCTTATCATACTATTGATGTAAATGGGTTGTAAACAACATAAACATTAACTGAGTTATAAGATACTTAATCAATAAAATCTATTAGAGAGCATAACAACATTATTGGAACATTTACTTTATGTTGTCGGGGGTTTCACCAAGCTTGTAAAGGGTCAATTTTTGAAAGTGCTTCGACCCAGGCTTAGAACACACAGTCAAGGTGAGGATGACCGCATTATAATCTCCACCCTTTAAAGAAGGCTTTGCCGCATCAACACCTCGCTTTGCCTTGCCAATGCTCCAGTGGCTGACCTTGTTGCCCCTCCTCTGACAGCATAACATTTACCGCTTACTTTTTCTTCATTGTCATGCATTGTGATTTCCACGTGTTTTGCTCTGTCAGTAATTTGCACCCTTTGCAAGTTCGATTTCAACCTGTTAGCAACACTAGCTAGAATTGCCCAAAACAGATTATGATTAGGTTGCAGTAAACCGGATGTTGTGGTTTATCATCCACTCCATTTCACAGGTCTAGGCTCAACAACATGAACTGTATCCTACTGGTTCAAAATGTCGAAGAGATCAAGTTATTAGATGAGAGAAGATATAGTATTAGATTGAATAATTAAGAAATATTAGCCATAAGAACCCCAGAGCTTCCATTAATATTCTTTTCCTATTTTATCTCTCACCATTGAAGATCCCTTTGTTTCTCTTAGACAAATCTTATATGTAAAATAAGGGATCATATGCATTCTCATTATCTGTGTAGTCTTGGATATAAACGTTTGATCATTCTGTATCGTTAAAAACTGTTATAATATGACCAAGGAAGACAATACGAAAAACTCGTTCTGTCAGTGTTAGATACATTTCCAATGCGATTCAAACACATGGTCTATGTGTCGAGGGAGTTTGATTGAGAGTTGGACACAGTTTTGTTTTATTGTTATTTTTTAAATAGGTGCAAATAACCAAAGAGGGAGTGTTTACAACCATTAAGAAATCAATGCTTTGAAGTTAAATGTAGGATGAAATATATGTTTATCTATCTTGACTTGTGATGTGTAGGATACATGACACACATTTGAGTTATGAGTTATGATTTATGAGCTTCGTGGCTGTTTATATATTATGTGTGATGATGTATTTTGATGTTTATTTATGTTTGATATTTAGTATTTAATGTTTTTATTTCATATAAATTATACAAAACTGAAAAATATATATTATAAGATTTGACGATCAGTGTGGCCCTAGTTAAACCTACCGTGTTGGTGTTTGTGTTGTGTCCAACAACACTCATGTACGTGTCTATGCATTTGAATATAACAGAGTTCATAACAGTGAACACGCACTTGCTCTGTGCATGCACTTGCATTTGTAATTCCTAACCTTGATTTTCCATCTGGATTCTGGATCCTTTGAAATGTTTGGTCATGGCTCTCAATGCTATGCCTCGACATGGCATACCACTTGTGTTCTTGAAGTCGTACCTTCAAGACTTAGCAACGGAAGAGAGCAAGTTGGGAATGCCTTCAATATTCACAACCCTGTATCCTTCATACGAACAATACGTTATTTTCGTAATCTATTTCTTGTCATTAACCAAGATTAATGATGCACCCAATTTATTCGGACACATCGTAAATCTCATAAAAAATATTATAACTTATGCATTGTTTATTTAAAATAATGATTTTTTTAATTTTTTTAAAAAATTTTATTAATATTATTTTTGCCACTTTTTGAGCAATAGTGAATACTAAATGGATGTGTACCAATATCATCACCACCATAACCAAGAAATAGCTTTAAAAATATATTGGTATACACTATTTATTTATTATTATTATTATTATTATTATTATTATTATTATTATTATTATTATTATTTCCGGTTCAAATGACGCGGCAAATTCTTCAATTATCATGGTCTGCCTCCAAGGAGTAACCCACTCTCCATTGACAACCTTCTCAACTTGTTTGTAACCATTTGAACTCATAAGGCTATTATGGGCCATATCACATTTGACTCCACAAATTGGGGTTCCATTTGTAGTAGATTAAAAAGTCGGTGGGGGAGATGTATAACTCATCCCATCTAGCTTTAGATGCTTTTAACTTTGAATAATGCTCCTGATGTTGTCGATTTCCGCTCCCTGTTCTGACCTAGTCTCGTTGACCTGTTTGACCTGCACACGTGAGCCACAAACCACCGTGGCTGTAACAGGAAATTTGTAGCATCACTTAGCTTACCAACCTCATGTTTTATTTATAGTGCAAGGAGTCCTAGTTTAACCAGGCCATCGTAGGCGTAGATTAGGGATGAGATATTCGTGGAATCCCCTATCTAATTAGGAGACTTCCTGTAAAAAGGAAGTTCCCTGTTAGCTCCGTGCTCCTAGATATGCGGGAGAGAGTTCCAATCTAAGAGCAATCCATATAAGGGAGTTTCCTTGTGTGGAAAATACTTTGGTATTTGCTTCATAGTCGAAAGCAAATATCAGTTGTAGTTGCCCGTCCGAAGCAAATCCTCGAGATACTTGCCTGAAGATTGCTTACGAGTATTGAGGACAACTGTGAGACTGTAGGCCTAGCATGCTGTGAGAGTCTGGGCCCGTCTGGCGAGCTGATGTTGAGCAGGCTAGAACCACTCGGGTTGGATCTGTATTGGGCTGATGCTTAAGTCCGCAGTTCCTCGAGATCATCATGACACGTGTACGGCTAAGGGGTATGACCGTTTTTATATATCATCAGCTCCTGTTATAGATTATTAAGCAATCAGTGAGAGAAACTTACAAAATGAAACAACCTTTAAAAGTGAAACCACAAATAGAACTTGTGAATCATCATAACAAACAAAACCTAATGAAACAAACATACCATGAGATACTATATCTCCCTTGATCAAAACCATAATACATACACCTCCTTATGAAAAGATTGAAAATTATACTCAAACATGGCTTTAAGTAATTCACCTATTTTGAATTAGCATTGATAACCAAGAGAAAAAAGATTAAATCAACCAAACAAGAGCAGTTGATGGAAATCACCTTATTATCCATATAACCAACATTTAAAAAATCAATTAAAAGAAGGGAAGTAGTTTACTCACAATGGAAGGCAAAACCAAAGGTTTTTTTTTTTAAAGCAAGCGTGCCGCTGATGGGTATAGAACCCATGACGTGGAGGTTAAACCACCATAGCTTTAACCATCCAACCAGGCTATCATTGGCAAAAAAACAAAAAAAAAAGGGGTTGATTAAGGCATTGTCCCAAAAAGAAAAGAAAAAACCATTTGAATTGATAAATTAGATGGTGAAGATGGTGAAGCTGAAACCACTTTTCACATATTCAATCAAAATGTGTATGGGGTGCAAAAAGGAAAAGGAGAGAACCCTCAAAGATGGGTCAATCAATTGTGGTTTGAGTGACAGTGATTGGGGAACTCAGGAAAGAGAAGTGGAGGAGGATTGAAGATGGAGAGTTGGCGGGAATGGTTTAGTTGATTCGAAGATTGGATTTCGATAGAAGAAGAATCGGATCGGCGTTGTGGTAGGTGAGAACTATGAACGACGACATATTTGGAGAGCATCTAATGCTTCATTAAGGCTTCTAATGTGAGAATAAGCAGCATAAAATTAGGGTTTGCATAGAGTAAAACAGAGATGTAAAGAGCAGAGTGGTAGCAGTTGCTAAAAAAGAGGGGAGGGGTGTTGGCAAAGTACAAAAGACCTCATCCCTATCCCATCCCGTTTGTTTGGGATCGGGATGGGATATACCTCATTTCAATCTTGTCCCATCCCAAACGGGTTCGGGACGAGATGTGATGAGCATGGTTCAAAGGCCATAACAGATTGCTAAAACTTTATATCAAAAATAAGAGTGAGACTTTCTATTCCAATGCGACTAAATATCCAAATTAAGAATAAAAATTCATTTTATTATCGAATAACCCAATTAAAATAATAATTCCTTTTATTATCGCAAGGATATAACAATGTGGTATCCTATTTTAGTTATATGAGACAAAAACGAACTATCATTAACAACATCGTATCATTATTGACCAAAATGTTTATTCTTATCAATTGTTTAATAATGCAAGACAATTGGGGGAGATTCTTCTTTATGGGCATGTTAATGAAAATTATGCTTTTCATTTGGGTATGATGAGAAATGTCATGATACTTCTTCCATAAATTAAATGTCCACATCTCAATAAAGCCCATGGGTATTCTTAGTTATTATGTTTTTGGTTGTTGGAATAATAATTCCAAACTTTATATAAAATTGACTTCTTTTTTGGTTATAAAATTAAGATACTAAAATTAACAATAATAAATGGTAACTAAATAAGTTCGGGACGGGATAGGCGGGATTGAAAATTTTCATCTTACTTTAGATCGGGACGGGACGGAATCGGGATGATTTTGATCAATCTCAAAAGGACCCAAAAATTGGGATGGGATGTCCACCCCTAATTTTTATGTCTACTAAAAATATTATTCTGAAAGAATTTGGAAAAGCAAACAAAAACCCGCAAGAGGAGGAGGAGGGGCGCTATTTCTATTCTTCTTTTTCAACATCTCCAAGTCAAAGGGGGGCATTATCTAGCATATGATTGGTATAACTAAAATGATTAAGAATAATTGTAAATTGGAGCTCTACAATAGGAACGGGTCTGTGTGGATGACAATTGAAAATCATATGCAGAGGTAGTGTGCTAATGATGAAAAGGAGTGATATAGAATTATAGATCATAAACAAGAAGATAAGTGATTACTAAATTTTGTCGATTAGAGGGAGAGTAGTTTGAACCGTTGCTTGAATCTATGTGGTGGGTCTGGTGACAGATGCAAAAGTTTAGAAGAGGAGAACACTGACTCCTGGAACAACTACTTCTAGTTCCATGATGTCAATAAATCTACTTATTTGATGGATTTTGGCATTAATGATTTCAGTAATTTGATAGTACTTGGTATGAGACATTTATTCTGAAATTATTTGTTTATTATTATGGCTTTATTCTTGGTCAGCTTCCATTATGCTATTTTTTATAATCTATTTATCGTATGAAATACGATAACTAATACATTTTGTTGCCTAAATTTTATCTAGGCCTTACCTCATTAAAAGGATCCCCATCAACCAATGCTTCTGACTATATTGCTGTCTATTGCTATGTAGGTTCATCCGTGTGGTCAATATCGTAAGAACACTGTTGTTGGCATTCTTCAGGCTGAGTATGACTTAGCGCCTTTGTTTCGTATCCTAACAACCCTCCTCTGAAACCAGTATTCAAAATCTGTGTAATTCTGACTAGAGCCTAGTTTTATCCATTATTGTTTTTTGTTTTATCCACTTAGTAACTTGTGCCCTCTGCCCCTTGTTAAAACTGGCCACTGTTTGTTTTTCTGCATTTCCCTTTAACACATTTCTAGCAGTGCATCGACTAGATCGTTTGGTTTCTGGGCTGCTAATATTAGCCAGAAGTGCAGCTAAAGCAGACTTATTTAGCCAGCAGGTAACTGGTAACCATGGTACCGCTGTATAATTATGTTTATATTTCTATGTAGCATACATTTCTTGCATCAAATATTGTTAGTGTTAGTATGGTTAAACGTCTATTCTGTTTCAGAAACCAGAATTTTCACACTAGAATCTGTTGGTATTGGACACTTGGAAAAGGGAACTTCTTGCAGTTCTTTTAAAGCAAGATAGACAATTTGTCTTTTTGTTGGAACATTCTAGGGTTTTCGAATGTGTTGGAATTAAAAAAAAAGTCTGATGTTTTCTATTTATCTTAACAACGATGCTGAACAAGATTTCAAACCCTAACTGTGAAATACTGATATGGTAAAATGAGCTTACTTATATTTGGCTGTACTTTTATTGAGTATTGCATTTACTATTATTCTTCCCCCATAAATAAATGCATGTACTGACATTCTTGAATTTGAGACAGGAGACATCCTGGTGCATAGTTAGAGTGACACTTTCTTATTGCTCTTATCTTGCATTACCTTCTCGAATAAGGAGATTAATCCTGTTATAAACACAAATACTTAAGCACCTTTTTATTTATCATTAGCGTCTGTTTCTGAACCATAAGATGGCGCCATATTCTGATTTACTGGAGTGTGGATTTTGGATGCAATTAATTGAAACAATTGGATCATGATTTATCTATTCAGTCTTCTATATTCATCATGAAACTCAAGATGATAATTTTTGTATAATGCCATAAATTTCTTTATGAAACACATCAACATAAAAGGAGCCACCAGGCCTGCTTGTTGAAGCTTTAGTACATGATCTTGTTAAAATTTCAAATCTGTTTCAGATAATTTACCAATTTTTTCTTAGTCCTTGTATTTAATATGAATTTTTATTGTTGCTTGTATACTGTCTGAAAAGTATATTCCATTAAACAGATAGAGGGTGGGATGGTTCAGAAGCAGTATATTGCTAAGGTTATTGGGGTGTTCCTAGAAGAGGAGGTACACTTTGGCTGTTTATTATATGCTTCATCGTTTCATGTAATCATATCAAAATTTGATGATTTGTTTTCTGTTTTATCAAAGCCATGGAAAATACTTGAAATGTTAGCTACTGCTTTCCAATTGGGAGTGTTAACTAGCTCCAAATCAATGAACAAAGACAGTTGGGAAATGAGACCACTACAGCAGTGAGAGAGAAAGTGGATGCAGGGAGGATGAACATACCTCCCTCACTCCAGCCCTTCATATGGTTATTCTCGATTGGGTCGATATCATGAAACTTATTAGAATATGCTCAATCGTTCTGTGAAAATGATTTAATTATCATATAAACCCTATCACAAAAACTTAAATCTTGACAAATGTAGCGTAGTGGAAAGAAAGAATGGGATGAATTACTGCGTATCTGGACGAGCATGAAGTGAAACATAAGCCATGTAGCGGTAACAACACAGTAGCAACAATAACAAGTGTTCAAAACTTGACCTCCGGTATAATTGAGTTGCAAAAAAACTGATATCAAATCTCTGCTGATGATATATCAAAAAAACAGGCAGCATTTCAGATATGGAAGGCCACACAGCAGCATCAGATGGTATTTAGTCCCTTCTTGTGCATTAATAGTATCTGCATTACTGAATGCCCTCTTCCCTGGCCCAATCTTAAAAAATCCACCTGCCATAATAATGAAGCAGAACTCACACACAAATTGTTGAGATTAGCAACACCAACTTGATTGGCGTTTCAAGAATTCTCTAGAGAAATTGAGAACATGGAAGAAGAGAAGATGGAGGAAGAGTTCTTTAGAAGAAGAAGAGTAGAGAATGCTGGAGAAATTTAGAGGGTCAAATATTGAGGCTATCTAGAGCCTTCCTCTACCTCCATTGTGAGACTATAAATGGGGGAAGAATTGTTGAGATTGAGGCATCCAGGCTTGTGAGCCTTGGATCATTATGAGGAGAAGCTCAGTGATGAGCTCTTTGTGTGTGTAAGAGATTTATGTATTGTATTGTTGTAATATTGTCATTGTAATGTAAAATTAGTGTTTGTAATTGATCCTGGGAGCTGAAATACTCAACAATTTGGTATCAGAGCGGGTTTAGCCGGAGTGGTATTCTTTATCGGAGCTTATAGTAGTATTCCTTGGAAGACGACACTACTCATAAGTACTATACAGTGTTTATATGTACGGTACTGTTCACTGTTCATACATACGATTTGAGTGAGATTTTCGAGGAAATGTTCGTGGAGATTGTGAAGTCGATTGGTCATGGACAAGTGAAGCCATATTTGAGGTGTCACGCCAAGCGTCGACAGTGTGTCCGTGTACGTAGACGTAGCGGGTTCCCGTGAGTGGACTGGTAGGCAGGGTGATGAAGGCGACGTAGGCTACGACAAGGGTTTGTAGGGTCGCATTGTGAGACGGGACAC
Source organism: Berberis thunbergii (assembly GCA_003290165.1). NCBI lineage: Eukaryota > Viridiplantae > Streptophyta > Magnoliopsida > Ranunculales > Berberidaceae > Berberis > Berberis thunbergii. The sequence continues at coordinate 240,176 of QNQO01007930.1, forward strand.
TGGAGTTTTGTCACCATATCGTAGAAAATGATTATGCGGCGTAATCAAAGTGACAGGGCGATGTCTCGAAGTGCCATGGAGCACGTTGTGTGATTGTGCCATAGAGCACGTTGTGTGGTTGTGCTAGAAAGCACGTTGTGTGTGGAGGTGCTAGAGAGCATGTTGTTATGTGAAAGTGCCAAAGGAGCACGAAGTTGTGAGTCTGTGTGCCAAGAGAGCACACGAAGTTGATGATGTGTGTAGATCATGTCTGTGAATCAATTGGTCGAGATGTTGGTGGATCGTGATATTGGAAGAATGCAATGTGTGAAGAAGAAGAAGGTAGTGTGAATGTGAAAATAGTGTGTGAACGTGAAGACCGACAAATTGATGGTGAGTGAGAAGATAAAGATGAACAAGTTAGTGTTGAGGGGGTGTTGAGATTAGCAACACCAACTTGATTGGCGTTTCAAGAATTCTCTAGAGAAATTGAGAACATGGAAGAAGAGAAGATGGAGGAAGAGTTCTCTAGAAGAAGAATAATAGAGAATGCTGGAGAAATTTAGAGGGTCAAATATTGAAGTTATCTAGAGCCTTCCTCTACCTCCATTGTGAGACTATAAATGGGGGAAGAATTGTTGAGATTGAGGCATTCAGGCTTGTGAGCCTTGGATCATTGTGAGGAAAAGCTCAATGATGAGCTCTTTGTGTGTGTAAGAGATTTATGTGTTGTATTGTTGTAATATTGTCATTGTAATGTAAAATTAGTGTTTGTAATTGATCCTGGGAGCTGAAATTCTCAACAATTACAAACACTAATCTTACATTACAATGGTAATATTACAACAATACAATACATAAACTCACAATTTTCTTACACATACAAGCACCTCCCACACACACATTTGAGCTCCTTGGAGCTCCTCACTGAGCTCCTCTCCTAGGACTTCTTGGGTGTGCTATCTTCTTTTTTATCTGATCTTACAAGATTCTTTGTTTAGCCAAATTTTTTTGATTGGCCAACAAACTTTCAAACTCCACATAGAAGGTTGAGTTGGCCAACCACGAATGGCAGTTACAATCCCGGTATATTCAGGTTTTAGACCATGGATTAGTATTATTTTCATCCTATCTTCGGTAACTTTGGAGGCAGGGTCTAACTCTGAAATTTCACGACATAAAATTTTAATTTTTAGAAAATTGTCTCTAATAGACATACCTCCTTGCTTGGAGTTCATCAACTCATTTTCCAAGAACTGTAGGCGCACATCATTCGTTCTTGAAAACAGGGATGCAAATGTATCCCAAGCTTCTTTGGGTGTGTCAGCATCTTCTATCTACTGAAGCATTTCATCGTTGATCGTCGTCTTTAGCACATAAAGCGTCTTTCCTGCTTTGATCTCCCACTTCTTGAATTCGACAACATTCTCCTTTGGTGGTGGTGTAGTCTCACTACCACCAACAACTTCCTACAAGTCATGCCCTTGCAAGTAGGACTTTATCCTTGTTTGCCAACTCTTGTAATTATGGTGATTGAGCTTTGTAAGCCCACCAGTTGTGCCAACGAGATCTCCCATTGTGACAAGGTACAACCTCCTTTGTGCTACCGAGTAAGCTTAGTCTTACACCAATCTGCTTCAAAGTCCCGAACTATGCACGAACGATCTTCGGCTAGACAGTGTTTTACCAAAAGTGAGAATAATACCCTATGTATGCATGAGGTGCCAACAAATCATGGCCCTGATGACCAACAACACGTCAAAGGCTCACAATGTTGGCAATGATTATTTTATTACATAATTGTCAAGGCCTTCGTTCGGGAAAGATGATTGGGATAACAAATGAAATTGGCCTAACCAAAAAAAAAAAAATTGTGTTGACTCGAATTGAGCAATACCAAGACAAGTCATGATTTATTCATACATGAATCATTCATAATTTGACAATCATGATGCCTTGAGTCGAACCATTAGCAGCTTCACTCGACAATCATGGTTTCTTCACCAAATTGGATTTCAAAATTTCTTCCAAACTGCACATTTCGTTTGCGTCTACATGCCCACTCCAGCTTGCGGGGGAGTGTTAGAATATGTAAAGCTTGCACTCAACATAGCCAAGCCCAAGTCCAAGATTGATCCACCTTTACAAGAAGGACTTGGGCTTATCCACCTCCATAAGAAGGGAAGTAGAAGAATAGGAAAGTCGAAATAGAACACAATTAGAATATCTTGTATAAGAAGTTTTTAGTTTCCTATTTCCATAAGGTTAGGTAAAGTTAGTTTATTTAAGTTTGTATTCAGTCAAGGAAAAATACAACAAAAACAATAATACAATTCTCCAATTATTTTCTTTACAATTACTTCCATTATATTTTAGGGTCGGTAACTCCATTAAACTATTCAAAACAAATTTTAAGTTTGAGAAGTTACGAGATGTGCTTTTGGAAGCTAAAAAATGAAACGGAAGGCGAGGATCTTCATTTGAAACTCTAAAATCAGCTATGGACAGTATTACCACAATTCACCTGAGAAAGAACTCAATTAGAGGTAGAGACCACACAAATTCATTGAAATTACCACAATTGCCCTCTATCAGTACATGACCCAAATAATAGACAGTATAAACACTGAAAGTATATCATATAGACAACTAAATGAGATTTCATCAACTGAGAGTAACTGTAATAATCATATACAGCAACTAAATGAGATTTCATATGAAACGAGTAAATAAAATTATGAGTTTACAAAGGACTGTGCGGATGTAGAAGCTTGTCCATTCAGCTCATTTACAAAGTAGAAGACACACACACACACACTCTAGAAGGGTCATGTTCGCAAATGTTAATGTCTCCTTCGATGGAGCACAACTATTAGAATCTAAATGCAGGTGTTGATTGAGAAGCATCACTCGAACCAGTATAAAGTGTAGGCTACATAATTATCCATCAAAGAAAGAAAACTATAGGGAACTCAACAAAATAAGCTTGAAATCCAACATCTCCGATCTTTTTGAGTGACAAGTTTTGGCACATATGTATGTCAATTAGCTAGACCTGGCATATATGTAAAACATTTTAGGAGTGATTATAAACATTGGTGGCTTGACTTCCCACGGTGACACCTCTGAAGACGCTTTTCATCTAATCAGCATTATAAAAAAAAATTGATCTGTGTATGTACAAATTATCAACATGTGTATATTCCTGTAATCTAATCAGGAGATTTACTTGATTTTACACAAAGAAAAAGTTTTTCAGAAACAATTTTGGAAGAGATATTCTATATACATATATATTGCCATGTAGATACATTCCCCTGCTTGTAAAAGTGTTGAGTTCTTCTTCTTTCAAGATCCCATATTTTATACATGATAATTGATCACTCCAAGAATAAAGTATACTGGGACTTGAAAGTAGGAGTGGGCATTTTGGACCAAAAATTCGAATCGAATTGACAATCAGATTGATCGAGTCAGTTCGGATCAATTTTAATTAATTACAAAAATTTCGATTGTAAAAATCCGATTCGGCTCAAAATTTTTGATCCAAACTTCAATTTCCATTTTTAAAACTCGACAAATGATCGACCCGATCCAGTTTAAATAGTTGAATTTGATGATCTCCTGTTTTTTTCACCTAAAATGCTTTGGCATGGGGTGATCCGTTTGTATAAAACGGGCAAGTAAATGATTTGGAAGTATTATAAATTTATTGTCAGAGCGTGACTTCAAGAATTGCGACCATGTGATGTTAAGAATCGACAGATATCGGTCTTGTCAGGTCAGATAAAATAGAATCATCAAAATTTGGATAAAATATTGAATTTGTCGAATTTAATTGGTAATGTCATTGTCATAATTTGAATTAAGGGGTTATGCGCGGGAAGTACATAAAGAAATCATGTGCACTTCTCTGAACCGTCAAATCTGATCCACCCACGTGGAGGTTCTGTGCACCCATTATATTTAATATTTAATTGGCAAGGACAACATGTTTCACACGAGTGAGTGAGTGATCCAATTCCACCCACGTTGCCCTCTACCTCTCAAAGCCTTCAATTCTCAATCACATCATGGCGAGAGAAAGCTAAAATCAGGGATCAATAAATTTATTACCTATCAAACTTTATTACGTTTTAACTATAGCAGCATCTCCACACAGTACAAAATTGCATGTGATTTTCTTGTCTCTTAATCCCAATAAATTTTATTTTATTTTATTTTTTTAAGCGGGAGCAATAACTCACCTTTTAGTTGAGAAGGAGTTTTGGTACTGGGAAGAGGGGCTGTCAACGACCACCATTCAATGGCACCTTTTAGTTGAGGAGTTTTGGTACTGGGAAGAGGGGCTGTCAACGACCACCATTCAATGGCTTTCACTGCAGAAAGCAACCTCAGATTCTATATATCTAAGATGATCATCAATCACTCCTTCCCAATCCAATTCAAACCAGCACGTCGGAAGATGGAAAATTACTCTGCTCCAATGCCTGCAATTGGTTTGTACATTGCAGGAGCCTCTTTAGTATGTTTTCTCTTTCTGTTTTTTGACATATTGTCTGGATTTCGTAGTAGAAAGCCATGGCTTCCCTGTCGACTTTTCTCACTAAACTCGCTTACTCTATCTCTTCTAGCAGTAGCTACAAAGCTCCCAGTGGACCTTACCACACCAATGCCCGGTGCTCTTGACCAGTTATCTAAGCTAATCGGCACCACCTTGATTTGTATTTCAATGGCCTTCTTTTTCCCTTCCATTGGTACCATGTCGGAGTCTGAATGCTTTTCCAATTTGGCTGCCTTGACCATATTTGTAGCGACTGTCATGGTCAATATTTGTATCCAAATAAGTACGGGGGTGATCTTCTGTTTCATTGTTGAACACACTCTAATCTTATTTTTCATGTTCGTGTTCCTCATGTTTTTATGGGTTTGTTTCTTCCTTGCTGCCAAGTTGAAGGATTTCTTCTCAGATGGAGTTAGAGATCATCTTATCAAAGGTGAAGGAAGTACCATGATGGATCGACTGGTGTTGTGCCACGAGGATTGCTTTTTTAAAAAATCCACAGCGAATAATGTCTAAAGGCAATGCTGCGAGAGGAGTGGGTATGCTTTGTGCATTATGTATCATGATTTTATGTGAAGCTATACTTCGGTCTCTTGTTTTTTAAGAAGATGAGTTTTCATGGAGGAGATTCTGATTATAAGTGGTCAATGTGGCTGGTGGTTGTGTCTCAGATTCTAACCGTTTTGTTGGGTTTTATGGGCAACTTGTTCAGATGGATAAACTCGGACAATAAAGGTCTATCGGGTTGGAATTTGGAAAAGTTTTCTCAGTCTAAGTTTTTGCGAGCTAGTGTAAGGAATATAATCATCCTAATCCTGCTAAAACTGTTTAAATTCTTTACATGGCCTACACTCTCACTTTCCCGGGCTTTTGTGAAGATGATGAAACGTGTTGGCATTATGCAGCAGAGAGAAGTTGATCAAAGCCGCGATGTGGCACAAAAGCAATGTAGGGAGGATATAGAAAGATGGAAGGAAGTGCTGAAAACCGAGTCTCCCGCTCATCTCATCAAACTACTCACTGAAACTCGTCATTCTCAAACACCATTTTCTAATCACATTCAGAGATTCTATGAAACTCACAAATCTCGTCTTCCTGATCAATACAGGGTGTCTTGTCTTTTAATCGTTTTCCTGACCCAAGAGGCTGCCAACAAACTGGAAGGAGAAGTAGCAAGATCTTTAGTAGATGCATTTGATGAAGTTTTTGAAATTATTTATTTTATCGACAAGAAATGAGTACCTCCACCTCCGAGAGAGATAAGGCAGAGATGGCCAAAGAATTGTGGACCAAGATTTGGGATCTCGACAATCTACGTGACTACTCTTCTTGGAAACCCTTTATGCGGCTTAATGATGATTTTGTTAGGTTGGAAAAAACAGCCATGCAATTATTAATTGATGACTTCAATAATAACATACAACAATTATTTGTGACATGCTATGTAGTTTTCTTGCCAAATTCCCACAGGCTATAATCAAGGATGTTGCAGAGAATCAGCATGGAGATCAAGAAAAAAACATAAAACGTGCCATTCAGTACCTTATGAAGCTTGAGAAATTGGAGGATGTCATTCAATGGGAGTTCCCCAGTGAAACAAATATCACTAACTTGATAACTCCTAGTCAACAAACTTCATCAAGTGGTGCAACAGTTCATCAAGCTGCTTCTGGTGATGTTGCTCAAGCTGCTCAAGTTGTTTCTGGTGTTGCTTGCTGAGTGCTCTTAAGGTTGAATTGGTTTTAGGTCGCTTTGATTAGGAATTTTTCTCGTTTTTAGTATGTATGGCCATTTGTTTATTTTTTCTTTGGGGTAAAGTCGTAATGTACCCCTGACATGTGTACAAGATTTTTTTAAGTAATAAAGGTCTGACATCCCATAGTTGCTCCTCCCCACACGAGGTTATAATAAAAAAAAAAAATTCAAGTTGTCGTTCCCCATCAGCCGATGGCAGAACATGAGGTGATTTTAGAGGTACCAAGTGTTCATGGTGCGTCCTGCGAAATTGAAGAAATTGGATGATTGATGTAAATAATTGCAAAATAATAGATTATTTTGGGTAAAGTTGTCATGTACCTCTGAGTTGTTTGTACATCAATTTGTTTTTACAAGTAATAAAGGTCTGACATTCCAAAGTTGCCCCTCCAAACCGGAGGTTTTAAAATATATATATATATATGATTGCAAAAACAAAGCCAATGTTTAAATTTTCATTTGCAGAAACTATTTGGTCTCTTGTTTGCTTCTTCTGCCACTATTTTTTTTTTCCTTATCATGATGTTAAGAAACAGAGAAATAGAAAGGAAAACTTGTATTGTATTGTTTGTTGAAAAAGGAAGTACATATACTTCTATTTGATCTCTAGTATCAGAGTTAAACGTGTTTTAGACGTTTATTTTTTTGTCAAGGATAACTAGTATGTGAAAGGTATGCTTTTTGCTAATTTTTTTATATGAATATTGGTGCGGATTGCATCAGGATTAACTTGGTAAAGTTTTCATCTTGATTCAACAAGCACTTCTTGAGTTGCACATAAAACACAATCTTTGCTTTTCGTTACCCAGATTTCATCTTTCATTTCATTCCAGAATTTTTTGCTGCAGAGGGAGTGATTTATTAGAATATGCTCAATTGTACTGTGAAAATGATTTAACTATCATATAAACCCTATCACAAAAACTTAATCTCCACCAATGTAGCACAGTGGAAAGAATGGGATGAATTACTGCATATCTGGACGAGCATGAAGTGAAACACAAGCCCATGCAGCGATAACAACACAACAACAACAATAATAAAAGTGTTCAAAACTTGACCTCCTATATAATTGAGTTGCAAAAAAATAATGTCAAATCTCTGCTGATGATATATAAAAAAAGGCAGCGTTTCGGACATGGAAAGCAATGGACTTGCTGCACAACATCAGATGGTATTTAGTCCCTTCGTGTGCATTAATATTATTTGCATTACTGAATGCCCTGTGCACTGGCCCAATCTAAATACTTGCACCCGCCACACTACAAAAAAAAGCTTCAATAGCTACAGATACTAGCAATGGTTTTTTGATACCGTCGCTAATAAAAGATTTGTTACGGCAAAAAACCGTCGCTAATGCTTTTGACAGCTTACTTAACCCCATAATCATAAAGAACCATCGCTAATTGAGTTGCAAAAAAAAATAATGTCAAATCTCTGCTGATGATATATAAAAAAATAATAAAAAAATAGGTAGCATTTCGAACATGGAAAGCATGGACTTGCTGCACATGCACAGCATCAGATGGTATTTAGTCCCTTTGTGTGCATTAATATTATCTGCATTACTAAATGCCCTATGCACTAGCCCAATCTAAATACATCCATCCGTCATAATAATTAAGTAAAGCTCGCACACAAATGACAGACCCCCTCCGTTGATAATGTTGACTTTTGAATATTCTCTTATAATAAGATGGTTAACGAGCTATGTTAGTTAGTGTTCAAAGCCAAAAGTTCACCTG
>QNQO01007931.1:0-26025 GCA_003290165.1 Berberis thunbergii
TTTCATGAAAGTAATGCTTAGGGTATTGGTTAGAGGGAAATAAAGGTTAAACGAATAAGAGATGAGTGATGGTTGTGTTTAGCCAAATAAACCCTAATTAAATACTCATTTAAGCCCTTGCCTCATTTTTTTCTCTCTGGATACACACAGAAGAAAAGAAAAACTTACATTGAAAAAGGTGTGAGGTGCTGAAAGAAGAAATTTACTCAAATCTTGGGATTCTTGCAAAAAGAGGTGAGTAAAACTCTATCCCTAGACAATTTGATTTTATTTACATCTTTAATGGAGGAAAAAAATCGATTTGACATTGTTGGTTTGATTTATATCTTTAATGAAAAATCGATTTGAAATCTTGGTTTGATTTAAACCTTAAATGAAAAAAAAAACGAATTGACATCAGTGCTCACTGTTCATGTTGATATTACTGTTTCTGTTCTTGTTCCTATTTCGGTTTTACATCACTAATTTTGTTCATGTTCCTGTTTGACATCACTGTTCACTGTTCTGGTTTGACATCACTGTTGCTGTTTGATATCATTGTTCACTGTTTCGGTTTTACATCACTGTTTTTGTTCCTGTTTGACATTAATGTTCACTGTTTCGATTTTACATCACTGTTTTTGTTCCTGTTCCTGTTTTACATCAATGTTCATTGTTCCTGTTTGACGTCACTGTTAAAAAAAAATGAAATGAAAATTATTATCCTTATAGTGATAGTTTGCATGACATCATATGAGTATGTGGCTATTCCTACTACTCAGTGTACATTTTAATATTAGTTCATTTATTTTTTATTTTTTATGGAGTATTAGATATTTGTGCACAACAATGGTTTAAATAATAATATTATTTGCTTTATTAGTATAATAATCAAGTTTGTTTGATGTATGATGTAAATTCCTTGATTTCTGGGCATGTTGATGTGGTGTTGGATTGAATGATACATTCGATTAGAGGGGACATGGAGACTCTGGGGTAGTTTTTTATTTTTTATGAAGGTTTGGTATTTTAAGAGATAGGGACATTGCAAGTATGGGTATAGGTTGGAATGGGGTGAAGCGTATGTGTTGGAACAGTGAAGGTATATGGACCTACATTGGGGTTCATATAGAATAGGTGGTGCGTTTCTAGTGTAAATTATTTTATGTTTTTGGTTTGCCCAAATTAGTCAAGTTTGAAGTTACATTTTTGTTGCTAGTATTATTTTGACATAAGACTTTCCTGCTGTTTCCTCGGATAATCGTGCATTGAAATCGATTGTTATGCCAAATTAACTTGCCAAGGAGTATCCTTATATTGAATGAGTTTGATCCCTGCTGAGTTATAGAAATGTATTTATGAAAATATTATTGGTCCCAAAAAGAATGGTGGATACTGTGGTTGGTTTATTTATGGTTGACAAAGTGTCACGAAAAAGAGTTTTGAGTTTTAGTTGATTTGTTTTATGCTCTTTTCCACAACTCTGAAAAAAAATGTGATTTGTATACAGACTTGCTTGTATACGTGTGATAGAATTATGAGTATGCAGACTTGCTTGCATATCGGTGCACCGTTCCATGTGAGTTTGGTTGTATGTGTAGATTTAGGAAATGCTTGCCCTGGATCGAACTTCGGGTGAGATGACATGTTCCTCGATGTGACACCCCACTTGGAACATGTACGCTCTGAGTGGTTTCGAAGGCAAGGGAGGCACACTTGGGGTGAGTGTATTCGACACAAGGAGGATAGTACGATTGTGGAAAAGAAACGAGATTTCTTTTGTGTATGTGCATAATTACCTTAAAGGAAGAAAATAAATGCCTCATTCAACTATTGAATGAGAACTAAATGTCTTCCTAAAGGTAGAAAATGTGTTTTGTTAATATTTCAATAATAGTCTAATATGACTATGAATGTATCATTGTTTGAAAATAAATCAATTTGTGAGGACTGATAACTTAGAAATATTATCCGATTGCTTTTAACATTTTCATACAGGATGGCAAGTCTACTCATATTTCTGCAGGTCAGACTTGCCATAGTCAATTTCTTATAGTTAGGATGATAACACCTTTGCGTCATTAAGGAACTACCCTGATGTGTGGTTGTTTATTGTTTTGTTTATTTTGATGTTGTCATGTGCGGATTTATTGATTTTGGGATGAAGATTTCTCACACATGCTTTATTGCTGACCCAAGTGACTTTTGCTTCTTAGTACATTCCTTTGGAAATGTAGCCGATTAGCCTTTTCAAGGTTTAGAGACTTTTGAGCTGCGTCACTGGAGCTCCGTTAGTGGAGCTAAGCAACGTCAGAGTCTCTCCGGTTAGCTTATTTATTGTTTCAGTAATAAAATCAATGTTTAGTTGTCGCTGCTATTGTTTCTGTTGTTATTGAATTTTCAAGTCCACGAGTTTTGGGGGAAAAGGATAATCCTATGTGGATTTTAGGATTTTCGTTTTCTTCGAAAATCGGGGCATGACATTCTGAGCCAGACAAAAAGACAAGAACAGGCAAAGGAAAAGGAAGATGTTGTCAAAGAGATAGAAAAATAAGCTTTTGGCATCAATACATGTCATTTATTGTGGTCGGCTTGGAAGGTGAGCAGTCTAACAAGTCGCCGAAAAGGATTGATCCTCGGATGCGGTCATAGCTCACCTGCGGAGGACCGACAGTGCAATTTGCACGCATTCAGAGCTCGATCCCTCTATTGACATTCATGGACAAGGACCTCCAAGGCACCCATTCTTCTCACAGTGATGCCCTGGTCATCTGGTCCTCATATCAAAATGGGAATTGAAAAGGGCTTTGGTAGACACGGAAACTTTTCTGATACGTCTTGTTCCTGAAACACATCTGCAACATGCAGGTCAAAGAACTTGACATCCGTTGGTCACTCAATGATCGAGTTTAGAGGAAAGAAGTGTGTCCCTATCGAGAAGATCGGATTGACAGTGGTAGCGGGACCTACAACTAGAAAAGTCATTTTATAGAAGTTCATGGTGGTCGATGCCCTATCAACCTACAAACATCATCTTAGGGAGGCCATGGCTTCATCAGATGGACAGAATAGTTTCCAATCTTCACCAGTGCATCAAGTACACTGCCAATCAGGCAAAATTAACCATTCGTGGAAACCAACCTTCAGTGGGAGAGTGCCACTACGCAGCACTAAAGCAACTGGATTATTAGTAATTAACATCTTGGGGCCAGCGGGACAGACACATTAGAGACTGGACCCAAATAAGAGGGAAAAATCACCCTGCAATGGACGAAAAAACTCTAGTTAGTCTGGGGGAATACTCAATGTCCGCCAGCCAGACTAGCTAGCTAGTGCCACCTCGGCAAAAAAGAAACATGGGAAATGGGGAGTTTATGCGGATTGCACGAGCGCAACGAGGCTTGTCTAACCCCCACCCCCCCACTCCCTTGCATGAATAAGAGCGTGAAAGCCACCTCCAAACACAACCAAGCTAATATGAACAAATACAAGGCTACGACAACTGAGAATCAACTACAAGATGAGTTCAAAACCTAGCACTAGAAATACATCCGTCTGTCACTCCAGTTCAATATAATGCTAAACTAGCAACACTTCGACAAATCGGCGCCTAGTCCAAAAACTGACAACCAACATGGAACGACATGCTTACACGAAGTTCACTTTTCAGTGACTTTACCAACATTGGTGAAACATGATACTTCGCCAAGGGAGCTACATAGTCTAAGCCATGACCATGCACATCTCCTTCAGGGCCAGATCAGCTTAGTCCCCGCTCAAAGTCAAACTATCTTATTGTTTTGATTTCTTTTGTTTTTAGTTTAGAAGATTTATTTGCACAAGCCTATATGATATAGATTCATTCAAGGAATTATAGAAAACAAACTTTATTGATTATTAAGAAAGTTATTACAAAGCTTGCCCGACTGACTAGTACAAAAGTTTACACAGTACAAGTATCTAAGTCCGGCGCGAGTATGGATCCGCTGAAACACACGTCAAGACTTTGCTTCGCCAATCTGATTCCAGAATACGATTCGAAAGTGAAAGTAAGAGTACCCAAAACAGGATGCAGGTATGTGCTTGACTTTTTTATCTGCCAATCTGTCTCGCGAGGATGATTTGAAAATAGACTTATAGGGATGTCTCTCAAAAGAGGGATGCCTAGGGTGATGCAGAGTTAGCACTCCAGGACAGTAGGCCACGTCCAACGAAGCTCCACTCTGCCAATCTTCTTTCCAGTTGTGGCAACACGAGTGAAGCTCAGTAGATACAGAAGGAACAACCACCCCAAAACTGGTTGCGAGTAGTATCTACCTTGATGGCGCGAGACGTCGTGGGAGCATCGGAAGATGGAAGACAGACTTGACTCCCGAGGGAGAGTTCGTAACTCTTCTTTGCAATGTAAGAAGAAATTACAAGGTCCCATGAAATCATATGGATGCTTACCCAAACCAAGTGGCATCACACAATAGCAGGTATTTTCAAAACTCATCGTTGCAAATGCCAGAACATTCAAAGACTCCAACAATGAAGATTTTCCTTAAGCCTTTGGAGAACCCAAAGCATATTTTCTAGAAAGATGCTTTTGAAAGACATGTTCTCTACAACGTTCACGACAATGATTGAAATGGTGGAGACCAACCTATATATAGGCGCGCCGGTTCATGAAACGAAGTCACCTAGCAGTTACATCAACATTAAATGTCATACGGGAAATAGGGAAGCAATAGTTCCAATTGCAACTACACGAGTCCACATTCATTGAATAAATGGCATTGCATGCAACCCCATTAACTAGGGGGGGTAACTGATACTAAACCATCTCGCAATCTAAGCCGTGCACATGGCAAGATGATCTCGCAAATAGAGCCCAACCAACTAGTGGGCCCAAGTGAGTGCCCAACCAAATCTGGTCCAAAGGACAAAAAATGGCTTGGTACATGCAAAGATACAAACGGCAAAGACCTTAAGCACCCATGGAATGCAGAGCACACCTATAATGATATTATCAATAAATCCAAGGTATCCGCTTTATTAAAGTTTCGTTGTTGTTCATCAAATCTAGTTGAAATTCAGTCAGGCTAATCTATGGCGATCCGACTCCAGAATCAGACTTGGTGATCTGAACCCTCGCGTCAGACTATTAGGAAAATTAATTAAGTCAGACTTACACGCCCAAGGCCAAGCGGTGGCCTAACCCGACCAAAGCTTAGTCAGTTCCGATTGATGCACTACAAGAAAAAGTCAATATAGCGGCGGTTATTTAGCGACGGTTAGAAAAACCCGCCGCCAAATACTTTATTCAACGACGGTTATTCAACCGCCGCGTGATAATATTATGTAACGACGGTTATTGTTAATTGGCGACGGTTGTAACTGTCAGGATACGATTTTTTTATTTCTTTGGTGCAAATAACATCCCAATTGGGTGCAAATAGCATCCCGGTTGGGGTTTCTTTTTCCTTTTTGTCGATCTAAACTGAAGAAGAAAAAAAAAGGGTTTGAAATCTCTCAAAACCCTCATTCCATTTTCATCCAAAAAGTCATATTTGTTCATTCAATTCTCCCCAAAAGTTAGGGTTTTTTTTCCCTTCTATCGTTGGATCTAAAACGGTTAGAATCGAACATTATCACCGAGATTTGTCCAAGTTCTTTGAGTTTGAGAGTTCTAGATTTGTTTCTTTGTTTTCTAGGTTTGATTTGGTGAAATTTATATTTGATTAGTTCCTGCATTTCATTTCTTCACGAAATCAATTGGGATGTTAAACAAGTTCGTTTTCATCAAAACCCATTGTTTAATTCTTCCAATTTTAAGGAATCTTGGGGTTGGTCGAAGTCTACACCTGTAATGTCATGTGGGTTTCAGAAATTGAGTTGGTCTGAGGCTGGTGAACTTCTCAATGGGTCATGGGTGGTCGTTGCTGGAGATTCGCAAGCCCGGCTTGTTGTTATGAGTTTATTGAGTTTACTTATGGATCCTGGGGCAATGGACTTTATTAAAGGGGATCTATTTAAGCGGCATAGTGATTACCGGACTGTAATTGACGAGATTGGGGTGAAATTGGATTTCGTATGAGCACCTTTTATGGAAAATTTTACTGATTTGTTCAAGGAAATGAAGCGAAAGCAGAGGTATCTAGATGTCTTTGTAATGGGTTCTGGGTTATGGCATATGCTTCATGTGACGGATTCATCAGATTACAATCTTTCGCTTGCTTTAGTAAGGCATTCATTGATGTCATTGATGCCAGTTTCTGCACAGTTTGATAATGGAGAGCCTGTAAAAGGTTCTGCATTTACGATGAGATCTCCTCACATGTTTTGGCTTGGGCTGCCTATATTGATAAACTCGATTTTGAATACAAAGGAGAAGAGGGAGAAGATGAGTGGTCTGGTGCAAGATGCGTATGATAGAGCACTTGAAGAAAGTAAGCTTGTACGTCAATCTGGTGGACCGTTACTTTTACTGGATATCAAGTCATTGAGCCGAAACTGTGGGGATAGGTGTACAATTGATGGGATGCATTATGATGAAGCTGTTTATGAAGCTGCCATTCAAATAATGCTTAATGCATTGCTTATAGAATCTCAGCAGCGGTTCTAATGATGAACATCAGTTTGTTTCTTTTGCATTAACTGCTATGACGGATGACTAACCCCGGAGGATATAACAGAGCAGGCAATTGGTTCAAAGCTTTTTGTCCTCACAACAGGTTGGATTTCTATTTTACTCTGCTACTGTTTCCTATTTATACAACTTTCTGCAGCCAAAAAGCACAACTATATTGGAATTGATAGTTGTTTTGGGATGTGTTTGGGTTTTGATGGGAAGTGGGTTTTTCTGTTGTCATAATGTAACAACTTATATCGTTTGTGTTCTATAGCCAGGGAGGAAATGGTAGGGATGCATTCAATTTTTTAGTTGAAAAAAATTTGAAGATATAGTAAATATGTTTCGCATTCTTTTTATAATTGAATATTGTTTTGAGTCATCCTTATTTGACTTCAGTTTTCTGGTTTCTCAATGATAAACCCTTACATTGTGGATTTTCTTTTAGTCTTTTGTCCTAATTCCTGAACATGTAGTCAATATTTTAATATGGTTGTTCTTTGATAGATTTTCAACATTCTTGGTTTTTGTTTTTGTATTGGACATGGTTCAGTCTCTTGATTGTTCTCTACATGGGAATCTAATGATGTCTGATTATGTTGAGACATTTATTGATGCAATCTATGGGTTTTATGATACTACTTAGGTTCTCCCATGAGAGAAAGCACGTGCTAGGTTCTCCTATGAACCTTAACTTTCATGTAGAAAGTCAACTACTAGTTGATTTCATTTGTTTCCTAGGCAAAGACAATGTTTCACTTGAAATTGCTATTACAGATAGGCCGTAAGATGAGTAAGGTATATGCTCAAAGAAAGTTCTTTTAAGTGTTTCATTTTATTCTCTTTTTTGGGGGTGGGGGTCAGCCTTGGTTTATCCCAATTCCCCTTGAAACTGCCTAAGCTTCAAGACCATCAGTCTGTGAAGGTCCTTCTCTCCACTATGCAATTTCTTTTCTTTCCTTAATCTGAAAAGAGATTTATTGGAGTCACATGTTTTCCACATGTTTTCCTCTATTTTTCCATTTGTAGTTTTGTAGTCTAGAATGTTCACTAGGTGTTCTGTTCTTTTCATACATTCCTTTTTTCTGCCAGGGAAACAATTGGTTCTCTCACAATTACTGCATCGCCAAACTCAGCAAACATTCTTCGTGTACCTAGTCTTCGACATTTAAGTGTTCTAAGTCAGAATCAGGATGTAGAGGCGAGTCAAGCATTGTTGTCTGAGCATGGGAGTGTACTTTCAAAACAAGATTCAAGACTAGTTTTCAGCAGACTAACATCATGGGCACTAGGAGAAGATAAACCTCCCTTGCACGAAGAAGTAGTAGGGGAAGGATACATTACTTATAGGTGTAGTTTTACTCAGACTGTTTTCAATGGTAAGCTACACTAAATATAGTTCTTTAGTATTGTTAATCTGGTTCTTTATGTCATACAAATAAGAGTTTATGAAACTTCAGTGTAACCAGTCATAATACTCAATTTTTGGAGATTTACAATGAATATGCTTCTTACTATGCCCTTTCCATTTGTAATTTTCTATCATGTTGGATTACTATCGTGTCTCTTCATACCATTCAATTGTTATTAACAGGGGTAAATGTATTAACTGGAGTTGGGCTTCTCTCAACACCTTATACAGTGAAAGAGGCTTGTTGGGTTAGTTTGGCACTCTTAGGCCTTTTTGCAGTTGTTTGTTGTTACACCGGTGTCCTCCTGAAATACTGTTTTGAAAGCAAAAAAGGCATCACGAGCTACCCTGATATTGGAGAAGCTGCATATGGAAGATTTGGACGTGTTTTAATATCTGTGAGTTGACATTTTAAACAAATTGCCTTTAAGAAATAGTGCACTTTGAGGGTTAATATATCTTTTTTACCTGATTTGTTTGCTCTGAAAGTTGTTGAACCATGACGATTGTAGGAAGCCTTTTGTTTTTTGACTGAATGGAGATTTTTTATTATGAACTTGTTATTTTGATGTTGTTTCATTTCAGTTTTTCTGTTATCATCTTTGTTGGCTCCCTTTTGCTTGGAATTCTAATTCATATTTGGGTGTATGGTGTCAAAAAAAATTTATATATTTTTATTATTATTTATGGGTGTATCAATTTATTTTCTAGCAATTCATGAAAAAAAGAAAAGAAAAGAAAAGAAAAGAAAAGAAAAGAAAAAAGAATCATTTTCTTGGCATAAATTTGAGTGATTCAATTGACAATGGTAAAGATTGCTAGTACAACTTTCATGCTTGATTAAGATTTGTGTTACATATTCAATCCATACGTCCTATAAAGTTCAAACTTAGCACACATCTAGTTTACAATAGGATTTTTGCCTAAAGACTAACTCAAAGCGTCACTGTTTTTTTACTTTTTGTTGATATGGCAGGGACATCAGCAGGTGTAGATTTGCCATCCCGTCCTAGGATTTGCTATCCCGTCCTCAACTGTCAATTGATCCAATTGGCAAAGTAAGTCATCTTAGTTTGTCCTTTTCATTTGAAATGTTTTCAACTATGAATTTTTTTTTTCCATTGATCAGTGAAGGAGATGACAAGGAATGATATTGACTAAGAAAATTTGATTCTGTCCATGCCTTGAGTTTCTTGGAATTGGTGTTCTATTTAGATCAGTTATTTATTTCTTGTTTTTTGCTTTAACAGTTTTTTGGCTGCCACTTGACATATAATTGTTTGTAAATTGTCAGATAGCTTAATCTTAAGACTAAACTCAGATAGCTTAATCCAGGCCTTTCTGATGAGCAATCTTAAGACTAAACTCAGATAGCTTAATCTTGGCCAGCAGCTTACTGAAGAGCTCAAGGTCAGTGAGGCCCTGTAGACAACGCCCCTGAGCAACCATTGTACAACTTTGGTTTTGGTTGTTAGATGTAAGCATTGACAATTTGTAACAATTTTAATTTGTATTTTTCTTCTGAACCATGTATAATATTGATTTTGAAATGAAATTAAAGTTCCCCTTAATTTATGATGATGGTATCATATGAGTTTAGTTTAGTGTCGTTGTTTATATTTGAGTCTAAAAGTTGTAGTGCATATGTTGGATAGATTATCTGCACCCAATGAAAAGAAAACACTACAGGTTGAAAAATGTGATTTTTATATGGTAAAAAAATTTGAATTATCAAAGTGAATTTAGCGGCGGTTGCTCGTCGCTAAAAGGCAAAAAGTTGGATTGTTCATTGAATTTTGTCGACAGTTTGTAACCGTCGTTATATTGTATTTAGCGACGGTTATAAACGTCGTTACATTAAACCGTCGCTATATACTATATAGCGACAGTTATGCCAGCGGTTGCTTAAAACTGTTGTTGAATGACCTAGTGATGCCTTTATTAGCGACGGTTGCCCAAGTGTCGCTGTATTATTTAGCGACAGTCAGAACCGTCGCTAAATACCTTTAGCCCCCATCGCTAAATTATTGTTTTCTTGTAGTGACGACGATAGCTTCTAATCCGCTCTAAGACCATAGTTCACCAAGCGCGGATGAAGATGGCTTAGAAAGTGGGAGCTTAGTCTGCACTCTTAACGCCTGATCAAGATGGCTTGCCAGGGATCATTGTCCATCTAAGGATAATGATCGCCGAACCCGACCAAAGTTTAGTCAGCTACGGCTAATGATGATAGCTTTTGGTCTTCTCTAAGACCGTAGTTCGCCAAACGCGAATGAAGATGACTTAGAAAGTGGGAGCCTAGTCAGTGCTCTTAACGACCGATCAAGATGACTTTCCAATGATCATTGTCCAACTACATATAATAATCACCGAACTCGACCAAAGTTTAGTCAGTTCCGACTGACGACGATAACTTTTGGTCCACCCTAAGACCGTAGTTCGCCAAGCGCGAATGAAGATGGCTTAGAAAGTGAGAGTTAGTCAGTGCTCTTAACGCCTGATCAAGATGGCTTGCTAGGGATCATTGTCTAACTATAGACAATGATCGCCGAACCCTGCCAAAGTTTAGTTAGTTCCAACTAATGATGATAACTTCTTGTCAGCTCTATGATCGTAGTTCGCCAATCATGGATGAAGATGGCTTAGAAAGTGGAAACTTAGTCAGCGCTTTTAACGCCTGATCAAGATGGCTTGCCGGGGATCATTGTCCAACTATAAACAATGGTCGCCGAAATCGACCAAAGTTTAGTTAGTTCCGACTGTGACGATAAAATCTGGTCCGGTCTAAGATCGTAGTCCGCCAAGTGCGGATAAAAATGGCTTAGAAAGTGGGAATCTAATCAGTGCTCTCGACGCCTAATCGTGATGACTTGCCAGGGATCATTGTCCAACCACAGACAATGGTCGCCGAACTTGACCTAAGTTTAGTCAGTTACGACTGAAGACGATAACTTTTGGTCTGACTTGATAATATTTTTTTTCTTATTAAGTCATCTACAACATACTCAAAGAATAATATCTACCATTGCAAAACATTCATGCTTATATTAATACTCGTTTAAATAAAATATAATAAAGAAATAAAAGGCAACCACCAACATATGTATCCAAGTTGTTTTTTATAATTTAACACTGACTTGTGCAACAAATCACATATGATATTGCCTAGATTGAATTGAAAAATTACAACTACATCTACCAAAAATACAAGAAATTTTGAGTTTAGATCTTGAGATGATGTTGGGCACAATAATGATCCCAATGCATGCAACAAGAACACCCTTGAATTAATTCACATTGACATCACAATCCCTTAAAATTTTATGAAAATGTTTAAGATTTAGTTTTTCTTCATGATCTAAATTTCTTTGATACTTTTTTAATTTTCTTGCGAATGTCTTCCTCATGAGCAGAGATCCCATACACACTGAAGAGCTTTGGGGTGAACAACTATATTTTTCTCCTCAACTTGAATGCAAAATGTTTAATATTAAGTTTGACGAGAACTATCTAAATAATCCTCGTATCGACTTCTTATATTTTAAGGAAAGGGGGCCCCCAATCACTTGTAGCCATTTCCTTTGTGGAAGAGTATCAGAGATTCGACCACTTTAAGAAATCTATGTGGTGAATACCTCGCATTTAACATGACATTGAAAGTTACCTACAATGTGAAATGAAACAAATATGTTTTTTTTAGTTTAGTCCCCATTGGTTTATGCCTAATTGAGTTTAATACTCATTTTAAAAACTAATTGAGTCTTACATCAGACTAATGTTGATTGTCCTAGTCAATAACAGTAAATACATTGAGTTTTCATGATTGTTCAATTTTAGTAAAATTCACAAATACCTTGTACTCAAAGTCTCAAATTGCACATGTTGGATCTAAAGTAACAACACGGTTCATCTAAGGGCCACAAATTTTTTCACATATCACGATGACATCCAACAACTTACCATCATCTCTTTTAGCCTATAATCAAACCAACCCAAAACCTGCAACTCCACCAATTCCCAAACCAATGGCTTGGTCCAAATTAATATAGAAAAACTCCCTACATCACCTAAAATCAACTACTTGAACTAGAGTTTGATCACTAACCTTACTAGTTTCAATTAAGTAAAGAAAGATCAAATTAACAAAAACCAAAGTCTCTTAAATTGACTCCATTGAGCATATACTCACCTTAAACTCAAAGAACGATCTTTAACACAAATTCAAGGAACAAAATGCAACAAAACGAGAAACCCATTCAACATTTAGGTTCAAACCAATGATTATTCAACAAAATGAGAAACCCACTTAACATTTAGTTTCAAACCCATGATTATTATAGTAAAACTGCAACCTTTTGACAAATCCAAGAATACCTAGAAACACTGAAGACCCACCTTACTTGCAAGCGAGAAGGAACCAATTTGAATGCGGCCTTGGGTTTTTTTCAATGGAAAAGCTAACAAAACTTATGTACGAAAAGGTACAGATTTGAAGGGAAGAAGAAGAAGGTATCTCTTCATTAATGAAGGTCTTAGTTTAACTCCTAAGCTTGAAAATGAAAATTTGTGCAAGGAAAGAAAAATACTCCATTGTTACTAGGTGGTTTTCAATGGGAGTGATGAGTGAATTGAAACCCAAATCAATCCCTTCTAATTTAGAAATTTTGTTGTATTTAGGAGTTGTGCTAAAGTGGGTACTACAAATATGTTGCTGGAGTTACAGATTTTGGCTTGGTTTAATGAGAGTGAAGGAGACGAGGGTAAGTTGTTAAATGTCCTCATGATTTGTAAAGTGATCTTCAGTAGTTGGATAAATTTTTTTATTACTTTAGACCCAACATGTGTCTTGCATGTACAACTTGAGTAAAGGTATTTCTGAATTTTATAGAAATTGAATAGTTACAAAAAGTCAACATATTTGACTATTGTTGACTAGGATAGTTAACGTTAGTTCTGGAGTTAAACTTAGTTTTCAAAATGAGTATTAGACATAATTAAGCTTAAACTTATGAGAGTCAAACTAAAAAAAACCTAAACAAATATCATAACATAACAACATAATCAATATCAAACAAAAAAATCATTTCATAACAACGTTATGCAAGATTTATTTAATATAAAATGTTATTTTACTATCACGATCTCAAGTTAATTACCAATAAGAAATGGTGCAGTATTAACAAAAAAATAATTAAAGTTTTTTTTAAAAAAAAAAAAATCACTTCTCACACATTCGACTTTCTCTCCATCTTCTAAATTTCTCTGTGGGTCTATATTTGAGCTCTTTTTTTCTTCTTCTTGTGATCCCATATTTAATAGTAATTTTTGTCAAATAATTAAAGAAGAAAATATTATGATTTTTATCGTGGTGGTATAGTAGTATGGTTTGGTGTATAGTGAAGAAATTTCAAATTATTTCTTGTAAACTCATCTTATATTTCACAAAACATTTGACCATCAAGTAGTAAATTATGTGTAATATATTAATGAATATTAATATAAAGACTCCCAATACATAGCATTACAACTCAAATCATAAACATTTGTTTATGATATAATCAAACACTTTGAATGCATTACAAACAATATTGGCACCTAGAAAGTGTGTGAAGGTGTGATGAATGGTTTAGTGGAAAGCCAATTGTAGAAATAGGTTCAATCAATTTCGATTTTAACAAAATAACTAGAAATAATTAAAAAAAAATAGTTTAGCTAGATGTGAAAATCCACATTACCTCCCTGTCGATTGCTTAATCAGTTGATCAACTGAACCAAACAAGCAATTGGGTCTCTATAAAATTAAGATATAAGATTGAATTAGAGATATTTTCAACAAAAAGAATCCCAAAAAAATAAAACACAATATTACCTTCATGATTGCTTCATTAGTCGATCAATTGAATGAACTGATCAATATAGTGTCTGTGAAAAAACATTGAACACAATCAAATATACCCTCAAGAAAAAGAAAAATGAATATTAACATTAGATTGCTTGAGATCTGTACAATAAACCAAAGACACGATTAGTTTGATTGATTGGAAGCTTTGTCGATAAGAACTCATCAAAGTAGTTGATTGATTGATAGGCAATACAATAGATCGATTGCAACATAGAATAAGGAGGAAGAATTTGGAGAAGAAGTGGTGAAAGCTTAGCTTTTGGTTGTTAGTGACATTCTGGAAGAATGAACAATGGAGAGTCTAAGTATTGAAAAGTGATATATTGAGTTATTCATTTCCTTCCCTTTCAAATTTTCCACTCATTTTCTACACCTTTTTCAATATTCTTCTCCTTCAACCCTTTCTTATTTGTCTTCTTTTTTTAGTTCAAGAACACTAAATAGAGGAGGATGGAGATACTAAACTTATTCATTAACTCTTCATTTTCTCTCTATCCCCTCTTTCAGTGTTATATATTCTCATTCTTTCTAACCTTTCTTCTTCTTTATAACATTTCTTCTTTCTTCGTTGCTTATTTCCTTGGTTTGAGGAGTTAATGCTACAAAGATTGGAGGCGCTAAAAGATTGACAAGACTACAATATTGTTTTTCAAAATGTCTAAATCAATACAATTTAAAATGGTTGACTTATTTTTGATATTGTTACAAACAAAGTTGTTGATTCACCAATTAGCCATATCAACTACAAGAAGTTTTCCAATACTTGTCCCGATTAAAAAGTTACAAATGTGCCCATAAGGCATTATACTGAATGGAAATACTTTCCAAGTTCGTCATCATAACATTGCTCAAAATGCAATGTGAAAACGTTACGGATTTTATTGTTCTTCTTCGATACCTTGTTGCATACGGTCTTATCCACAATCAAACCATCAATGCAATTATCATTTATACTTGAGCGTGTAATAAAAAAACAAGATATTAATCCAAATTCATTTTGCGAAAAAACTGCATGAAACTTTTTATTAATCTGTTAGTGACTTTATATTGACATGTTAGTAACTTGGAACAATTTTTGTTGAATTAATCTTAAAAATTTTAATGTAAATTAGGACAAGTACAACATGTATGTGTTGCGCCTCGTGAAAGCATAATCAAGTGAAACACAACTTATAGTTGTTGTAGAAAGTAACAGTAATACACAATCCAAACAAGCAAATCAAAGTGAACAATAAACATGTACCAATTTAACATGGTTTGACAAAATTGCATATGTCCACCATCAATCTCTCTAAAGATAGATAAATAGTTCATACAATGACATATGTGATAGGTAGAACCTAAATAAAAATTTATTCTTCAGTAGGACTCACCAATGTTGAACCTGTCAAAGCAAATATATCATGCTCATTTGAATCAAACTCGTGCACCACATTCACATCTGACTTCTTATTTTTTTTTCATATAAGCTTTCAATTCTCACAATCAATCTTCTAATAACCCTTCTAATGTCAATAAACACATACATCATCTAGCAAAAACCTTGTATCTATACATTTTTCTTTCAGCTGCAACTTACTAGAATTCAGATATTCCCATTCCAACCAATACTTAAGATATCTCATCCCTGTGGATTTTGAGATCCACCATCCTATACACACAATTCACCAATGCAATAGCAACCTCATCATAACTTTTTCTTTCCCTTCAACAATGTTGTAACAAGAAGTTTTCATTCTCTTAGAAGGGAATTTAAAAGGCACAAAGTCATATAATTCTCTGGAATAATATATTCTAGATTCAATAGGTTGACAATGAGTCTGTTGAACTCATCTACGTGCTCAAACAATGTGATATCATGTCTCATATTCTTCCAGAACAATTTCTTGATTAAGGATAACTTGTTCTGTATATTCTTCATCATATAGTTGTCATCCGACTTTCTTCATAGAGCTTTAGCCAAAATTTCCTTAATCACGAAATACTTTTATTTTTTCGCTAGACATAGCCGTATAGATCCACATGTTTGCTGATTAAGCTTGTTCCAATCCGCATTCGTCATCTTCTCCAGCTTGTCACCCAAAACATCCTTCAAAATTTTTTTTGCTAGCCCTTCCAGGACTATGCATTCCCACATGCTAAAATTATTCCTCTATTGAGCTTTTCGACATTGAACTCTCCATTTGTAGTGGTAACCACCTTGGAATTTGAACTTGAAGCGTCGACCATGTTCTTTAGCACCTTCAAACACCAACAACTAGTTACACATCTCCAAATGAACACTAAGAGCCCTGATATCAATTTGTTTCGCTTCACAGAAGCATAACTAAATGAGATACAATTGAGAGTTGTAGAAAATAACACCAATCCATGATCCATGCAAAGCAATGCAAAGTAAACAACAAACACATATCGATTTAACATGGGTCGGCAAAATTGCTTGTGTCTACAAAATAAACAAGATAAATTTTACAATACTTGAAACGACTACACAAAGCGCGCAACTGTTTGTTTGCTCAAGACACGCCTAAGACATCACGTAAATGTGTTGAAGACGCTACACACTATTCTCACTCCAAAAACTTCTGGATCTAATTTCTAAATACAACTTCTGGACGCTATAAGCATTCAATACTGGGTTCTATTATAGGAGAAGGAGCTAAGCTTGTGGTGGAATTACTTGGCTTACACTCTCAATAATTTGAATTGGAAACCAACTCAAAAGGAAATTGTTTTTTAAATAATTTTATCTTCTAGAAGATCTAGAAATTCGTATTCTAAAGGATTTAGAAACACCAAACTCTAGGAATTGAAAATTTAGAAAAAATTTGGTTTCCCAAAATTGCACGAATTTCTAGAATATTCAAAATCCTCATGTGGTAAAAAACCACATATTTCTATTTTCACTAATTTATATTTCCAATAAAAATAACAAAGGTCATTCTATATTGATTTGATCAATATGTCACACCAAAAAATAACAGCCACTGAAGCAACAATAATTTGCACGTGACACTGAATCGGCCCATAGTAATCTAACTGCTTGGGCCATTTTATTTAAATCATAACTATGGTGAAATAAATGATCATTGAGATTATCAATTTTTTTATGTTCATTGTTCAAATCCAAAAATTTATTAGCACAACCCAAAACAAAACAAAACAAAATTTGGTGTGAAAATTGGAAATAATGCAACTCTTCCAATCAATTCATTATTGCAGCATTAACAAATATATGAATTGCAATAGCATTCAAATTCTAGTGTAAAACACAAATTTCTCATTCGATCAAATATAACACAGGATACGATGAAATATAATGGATCAATAATTGGTTTGTTTGATTAGCAGTCCATTTTGTTATGCATGTGCAAGTAGACATCTAGCTTTTGGTGTGAGACTCGAGGTGTCTCTGGCACATAGCTAAGAAACTTAATTTCTAGAGTTTGGTAATTTGTTAGGCCTTGAGGGTGTCTGTTGTATTCTCCGAGCATTCAGAAATTTTTTGGTTTCGTGCAAGTTGTGGGATCCATTTTAGTTTTAGTGACCTTGATAAATTCTATGAATTTGGGTACACTTGGACTAGTCATATTCTTTTCTTCAAGATTATATATTTATTGCCGCAATTGTTTTTGGTCCCATTTGGCCTTTATTAGCCTAACATGCTAAGAAACACCATATGGGGGTGTATAGAAACTACTAGTCCCATTTGATCCTCACTTTTCTTGTTCATGTTTCGAAAGTAGGGAGAGCTGGATAGTCCAATCGAAATTCTTGAGAGTGTTTCAAGGGGATCTTAGCAATCTCGAACTTGGTTGAACAAGGATTTAAGAGCGTAGGTGAAGTATGGTGATATGAGGTTACTTTGAGGAGTTGAGAGAGCTGTAAGTTGTTGATTAAGGTGGTATTGATTTGTTCCAACTATTATATGTAAATTTTGAAGTGAAGCTAAGATAAATCAAAGTCAATTTCGTGGGGTTTTGCGAGGGAAGCTTAGGACTTCAATTTAGGTGCATGGTTTTCAGCTAGGAATATGTGAGTAGGATTTCATGTACTTTGGTTTTGTGAGTTTTTACTTTCATCAAGCTTGTATGTTTGAATTTATGGTTTTTCCCTTGATAATTCATGGTGGAATGTGATGTAGTTGGGTTTTGACATCTTTAATTTCATTATTGCAGGTCTTCATATTTGAAATTAGGGTGTATTTAGGTTTTTATAACTGAAATTAAGGTGTATTTTGAATTGCAGCTTGGGTTGTTTGATGTATTTGTGCATCCATCATGAATTCACTATGTCCTCTGTTTGTGAAGTTGAAAATTCTGGTTAAATTGCATATTTTGGGGATGATTTTAATTCAAATCTCATGGGTCGGTGGTTAGATGTATTCTATCATATTATATGAACAAATTAGGTGTTTGCATAGTAGTCAATTGCAGTTCAAATTGTTGTATTTTTGAACTGCTGTCAGCACAAAGGGATTATATTTTTCAGTTGGTTTATAAATATAAATGATTAGTGGAAATTCATATATATAATAAGATTGGTTGTATTATTTAGGAGTTTATATAATTTCTAGCATTTAATGCAAATGGTAGTGTGTTTGGAATGAAGTGGTAATTAACTGAGTAGAAGAAAGACTTTGCATTGTCATGTTTTAGAACCAGGTGTTGGGTTCACCGAACCCCTTTTAATCTAAATCATGACTTTAGACTGTTTGTTTTGGTCTCTGGTTATTAGATAGCCAACTAGGAATTGATTCACACATAGTAACTATTATTTTTATATTCTCTTATTTTTTAGGAGTCTTATTGGGTTTGTTAGATGGTTTGCTAACTGCTTAATTGTCATATTAGCTTATATTTTGGCTTTGACAATCAATTTATATGTTCTTAAGCAATAGGAAGTTAAGAATGTATGATGATTATATTGGTGAATTTCTATTGGTTAAGGAAACCTAGTAAGTTCAGATTTTTAATCTGTTTGGTTAAATGGTTTGAAATGAAATGACATAGGGTTGTATCTTGGCCTTAGGATTTTTATAGAGACTAGGAGATTTAGTTTGCATTTTGATTAACTGAGCAATCCTACACTAAATTTAGCATGTGGTCCTTTGATTTGGGTTTTTGTCAAATAGCCCACGTGTGTTCGATTCCCATCACATTATAGTTTATTATTATTATTTTGGTTGCTAATGTTATATTCCATTACTTAGGAGTAGTGTTTGGTGATTGATTTATGAATACATTGTTTCGTTGTGCATTGGGTATGAGTTTCAGGTTTGGTGGCAAGTTTGAAAAGTTCATGTAGTTCAGTAGGTAATAACGGCTGAGTTAGTGTGATTTTAAATTGTTAAATGGTAAATGTGAATTGTTAATGTATATGAACGTCATACGTAAGGGAGATATGATAATGAATGAGCTTAGGGAGTTTGATGGGTTAGATTGCAAATATGATTCATTATGGTCAATATAAACTTTTTGTTTTTGAAATACTGGTTATAAAATATTTCTGAAATGATGAATCTTATAAAATGATGATTATGAGTTGATTGCTTATGAAATGATATATAAAATGAGATGAAGTAGTATTGTGATTATATATGTTTTGGGTATATCTGAAAATATGTCACTTATGATTGGTCGATGGAAACCTGATGACATTTGCGAAGATATGACACTTCTTAACGGTTCTTGATTATTGCAAGAATTGTATTTGTAGACTTATGAAATATTTAACTTGTATCATTTTATGTTATATTTTCTCACAAATACGACGAAACTTTAGTAGAAATTTCCACATGGCTTTGAGAATGTAGTTGATCCCCCACATCCAAGAAATAAACTTTTGCTGATAGTCGATGTTGATTACTGCCCTAGTGTTGAGGATGTTTAGGGTACTATTTGGTCAAAAGCTTCCCCCATGCGCCCTATGAGTGAGGATTTAATGCCCACACAACCGGTCTTTTATAGCGACATGCATGTCTTTGAGGGGGCACCCTACATGGAAACATACACTTCCGGAGTGGTATCAATGTGTGTCTGGAGCATGTTAGGGTGAGACATGTTTGACAGAACGACCAAACATGCGATTACGGAAAAATATATGATAGGCTCATGCTACATTTATCCCACTAACTTGCAATTATTACTATATTTGTCTATAACATGTCGAAAGGGAGGTAAGCCCACTAACTATTTATGCAGGTACATGGCTTACCTTGAGATATATCAATCCCATTTTTGAGGTAATATAATAAGTTTCTTATGGTCGTGCTCATACTATACTTTTTTGTAGTGAATTTCTTATTTAACATGGATTCTACTAGTTTCCTTGATTTATTAACTAGTATAAATTAAATTAGTCTTCGTGATGCATAACTATATAGAGAAATGAACTATTGTGCATTAACAAAATGTGATATACTCACCAAGATGGGAAAACCAAACCATCGCTTTAGAGTACAATTGACATGTGTTATTTTTCTAGTTTTTGTATATATGCTAGTTTAAGAGTATCTGTATATGTAGCTATGAAGGTGATGATCTACACAAATTCACGAGTAGGTTCACATGCTTAGTAAATACCTTCAATAATGTTAATTATGGTCTATAACTGGTATGGGAGTGAAATGAAATTTAGTATCATGGCCCATAAAGACATGGCGTTTTATTGGAGAACTTAGAAATCATGGTTAAGACCCTTTATCATATTGGATTTCTCAACTCATTTGTTAGTTGCACTCAAGTTTGTTTATGATTTATATTACCCTAGTCAAGCTCATGACATCTTATAATAATATGTTAGTTTTATTTGTATTCGGTCTACTCATACCAATGTTAGCCGACCCACATTGTTTTTCTGTGGCATGTGGGTGTAATCTTGACAAAATGTAGATCGCATAATTTTGTAGCTTTTGTAGCAGGTCGAGCTGATTTGTTATTCATTCTTTGTTATTTTATGTCGGTTCCTTTATTAGATTGCATACATGTAGTTGCTATGACTTTTAGAAATGATTGTTCATGCACATATGTTGTAGTAAGTTTTGGACATGAATACAATAATGGTTGTACTTATGTAAATATGTAGTCGCTTTGGGGACAATAGTTGTCTTGATATTTTACCTATATTTTTATTACTATAAGTCAAGCTTAAGTTAGTTCGATATTTCAATTTTTTTTTAATCAGGCTGGTCGTTTTAAGCATTTTGCTAGCTGATGGTTGTGACATATTTCGACTCTTTGGGATCACTATGTTTGAGATGTGGTATTGTAGGGTTGGGTTGGGGTGTGATGCAAAGCGGAAACCCCAAAAAATGAACTGCCTTACGTATTGGTATTGCTAAAGTAAATGGTTCACATGTTTTGAATCGATATGGAAGCAAGTCCTAATTTTTTTTGTGGTATGCGAGATATAGAAGGCTTCACAATGAGAAAATAGTGGCTAAATCATAGTTGAACGAAAAACATTAAAAGGAAAGAAGCCAAAGTAGTGAATCGAAACACAAAATTGAAGGTTTGTAATCAAAATTCACAATACAAACTAGTTGTAAATAACCACTTTGGTCGAAGTTGAATGGGTTAGAAGGATAGCCTCTAGTTCAAGATGGGAGTTGAATAGGGGCTCGTGAGTTCCACGAGAGATGTTGAGGAAGATTATTTTAAGGCTTCAGAGGTGGGGGAGACGAATAGGGATGACGACGAGGCAGATTGGGCGGATTTGGGCAAATCAATCCCTGCCTCACCAGGGATCGCGAATCTCCGAATCCGCATCAATTAATCGAGTATTTTAAAAAAAAATCCCCGCTCCGTAAAGGGTGACGGCTATCTACCCCTCCTCGATTAACTGTTTATTTCCTGTGGTTTTTCTAGTGGATAAAGGATCCCCGCCCCGCCCATAATGGTTAAAAAGATTAATATGGTGTCTGAATCTCCTTTTGGTTTTTTAAGCACACTCAACCTTGTATCTGGTAATCCAAATTTCAGTTGTTACCTAACCATAACGATTGCTCACAATATGTCCCAATCACTTACTAAACTCAAATAGTTGGTAAAGTATAATTACCTTACTAAACACTCACAAGGTTTGCACAAATTTTGGAATTTTTCTTTTCAAAGGAATCTTTCATTTTTTGAAGAAAATCAAGAAATTTTGCTTACCAAAACCCATACTAGCCAACAACCACTTTTACCATGTCGGTGGGTTAAATAAACGCCACATCTACTGAATCAAAACAAACCTCCATTTAGACCATAAAAAGACACGCAGGAGCGGATCACATGCAGTCAAAGGAGGAGACGACGGTGGGCAGCGAAGAAGACAATGATGGTGGTGGTCCTGGTGGAGGCGTGGAACAACAGAGGCGAGGGATTTGCTGTGATTCTGTGTGATGCGATGGAGAGAAGACAAGGAACTGGGAGAGTTGGGAATTAAGGATCAGATGTAAGGATTTTAGGTTATAAGGGTATTTGAGTAATAATTTATGTAAACGAATATTCGCAAGATGGATATGGCCAAATCTGTATTTGTCACGAATTCGTGTCGGATAAAATTTCATTCTCAAATCAACCTCGAAATTCGTTGAGACAACCCAAATCCGACCATTCGAGCAAGGCAGATATTTGTGTAATCCACTCTATTGCCAATCCTAGATATGATCCAACAAATCAGAGGAGATCATAAGACAAACTCCTTTAGTTGTAGTGATCAGTGAACAAACTCCTTAGAAAAGATAGGGGCTAAAGTAATAGGGGTAAAATTGTCTTATAGGGTCAAGTAGAAATAAAATTAGGGGTTGGGCAATGTCGGTTCGGTTCGGTTTTGAGCCCCAAACCGATTTCGAACCGATTTAATTCGGTTTGTCCAAAACCCAAACTGAAACCGAATTTTGTATTTGTAAACCGATGAATTCGGTTGAACCGAATTTTCGGATCGGTTCGGTTCGGTTGGACCAAAATTTCAGGCTCAAGCATTTGAAAGACTTTCATTAAAACATGTCCAATTTTTTTACAGGTCCAATTTTTTTATAGACTCAATTTTTAGCCCAAAATTGAAAACTTTGAGAGGAATGGGGTGATTTAGTGCAACAGGGTGTATTGCAATGCATTTGTTGCACTAATCAAGTATGACACCTACTTTTTTATTTAGTTATTTATATATATTTAATTAATTGGTCGGTTCGGTTATAAATCGGTCGGTTCGGTTATAAATCGGTCGGTTCAAACCGCAAACCGATTTTGAACCGTTTATAATCGATTCGGTTCGGTTTAAATTATTTTCTTTTACTCATATTTCGGTTCGGTTGGTTAACCGAATTTAAATCGATTTTTGCCCACCCTAAATAAAATAAAATAAACCAGTTTACCCATTTTAAAACAAACATGTGGTCCACATTTGATGTTGTCGTCCTTATTTATCGTTTGTACCATATAGCAAAAACGATTTGTTGCATTAAGAATTTTCCTTATAAAAAACTATTTTCTATTTAAATAACTGAAAATTATTAGTAACATCATCCCACGTGTTTGCAATATGTCAGCTTTATTATTAGTGACTCAAACAAACGTAGTAAAAAACCCGTGAAAAATTATGAAGTTGAGAAACTTCTGGAGCTGCTTTGCCTCTGTGTAACAAATAATCAAAAATGTCATTATTGTAATATGTTTGTGAAGAAATAGGAAAGATAACAATGATATCTATACATATACACCAAAACGCTCAATTTAGCAACGTAGAGCTCGCCACGGCCTATTTGGTGTCTCCAAGTTTAACACGCTTCCTAGTCATGAGCAAGTAGTAAAATTTTCGTGGCTATGTGAAATAAGAATGTAATATCAAAGTAGTTTTTTATTATTTTTTTAAGCAGCCCGAGTTCAGAGCAGCTATCCACTTCAAGTAAAAATTCGCATGCTAAGCACGTGTGGGTCTGCAAACTTATGAGAGCAAATTTTTTAGGATTCAAATTATGACGGATGTGAGATGCAGGGTCACCATGCGCGAAAGGAATGAAGTAATATTCTTCTGCATCACTTGATTTATATTTCTCCATCCCTATCACCAAAAAAAAAAACATTGAAGAAATCCAAAATTCAAGGGAATCACATAACATTAATAATGATTGCGAGAAAAAGAGAGGAGTGATGAAATCACCTAGATCCACCAATGAAACCATGAACCTATTTAAATCAAATTCCCTAGACGTACGTTGGAATCGCCTAGATCCACCAAATGTCGTTAAGCTTATCTCATGAAACTCCAACGATTCATTCACTTTCGTTTCAGATTTCAATGGAGGCTATGGACAACATTACGCGAGCCAGATGAGTGGGATTTTCTCTCAATTCTCCACTCGACATTTTGTCAAAACTACCATCAAATCACTTTCTCAAATGCAGTTGGGTCTCTAAAGTTTGGTACAAAAATCATCCATAACCATAGTTTCGCTAAGATTCAACATGCTTTGGGTTAACTTATTTCTATCTACACTCCAAACCTTCTACCTTGTTGATCATCAAGTGTTTGATAACCATAAAACTATACTACTGTTCGCGAATTTCCAGTTCACTGGTATTGATAGGGTACTTGACGTAATGGGTGCTTCCCCATGGTTTGTTTTGTTCAGGTCCAATCCACACACTTTCATTAGAGTATTTCGAGTTTCATGGTTTTGGGTTTGACCCAATCAGTTTACCAGCACAAGGTTATCCACATAATACTGAATAGCAAAGACAAAGAGGACGAAATAGAAGATTTTATACCTTTGGTTCTGATGGGTGGAAAATCATACCAAATGTTCCTAACATCTGCGCCAAGTATAATAAGGTAATGTATACTTGAATGGGGCTCTAATTGTTACCCCTGTGATGTTTGAACACTATAAATTCTTAGAAGTGGCAGTCTGGTAAATAGTTTAAATTAAGTATTTGGTGAATTACTGTTATTCATGATCATTTGAAGTGAGCAAATTCATATGGTTCGATTTTAATGAGCTATGTTCACCAGAGTACGGGTTTTGAAAGCTCTGATTTCACCATGATAAATGTAGAGTACAGGTGGAAAGTAATCCTTTGCCACAAACAATCCAGGTAGTGATATTGGTGGTGACTGTATTGTTTTACAGGACGAGGAGTGCATAAAAATAGAAAAGGAATGACTTCTCATTACTTAGATTTGTAGCAGTAAGAAGTTTCTGTTTCTGGAATTTAATGAAATTTTTTGGTTCTAGGGACACAAGTTACTTGAGATGCCCATGTTTCCTATCACTGTTACAGATGCCAAGGCACAAACAGGTTCCTTTCGCAACATGCTAAACAGGACATCTCAAGATGTTTAGGCCAATTTCTGGAAACTCGTGGTCTGAACATTGGTTTTGATATATTTCACAAGTCAAGAGTAGCTTTCTACTTTTTTTGTCTTTGTCATGTAACAGTTACTTTTGATGTGCCTTCATCTAGGCGTTGTTTCGGATTTTCTTGAAAATCCCCACAATTGCCAGCATGTATTGCAGATGCATGGCTTGATCACAGCAAACAGAAGTTGCGGCAGGCCAAGTAACAATATGTTGGTAATTTTCACTTGTCATCCTGGTTCAGCACTTATTTCCATATATACAGGGGCAGAGCCACATACAGCTGAGAGGGGGCCCTTCTCTCAAAAGTCTACCATACATTTAAGCCCATTCTTGACCCCTAATTTTACTAATAGTTTTCAGCCCCATGTTAGGTCATGTGCTTTCTTACCACATTTGAGCCCTGATGTCCCTTAACAAATAAGTTCTCAGTAATATAGTTAAGTATGATTTTTCTGCAAAATATGATGTAGATCTTACCTAAAATGTCTGAAGTTAATCTTATATTAGAACTAGTTTAATTTTTTGAAGCACATTAACAATAGTTTGGTTGAAAGTTTCAAACAACCTTTTCCAATTAACATATAATACAGAATCAAATTTTAACAAAATTTTATCCAAATAAATTTTATAACTTAATGTTTCGTCACTTTGCACCACCTTGATGAAATTACTTGCCCACCAACTACATATATGGTATGCTAAGTTCTTTATGCACAATATGCATGTATGAATTATGTCTTGAAAACCGCCTCAATCCACGTATTGCCATCATA